>JASDQU010949211.1:4589-26378 GCA_032191745.1 Picea mariana | reverse complement strand
ACTTTATGGACTTTAGTCTCAAAGACCTCCTCTTATAATCTACTAATTGGTTGGGGCAACTCAAATTTTTTTGGTAGTACATAATTTCATAGTACCATTCATCATGTTCTAATTCACTTACTACCATGTTGCCTTGTCCCTTTTCCCCTAGCTGTATAGCTTCCTCATTACCTTTAGTTAACATTTGGGCCAAGTCTTGTCCCTTTATAATGTTAGTGGGTTTTATCTTCAGGTCGTATTCTTGTATTTTGGAAACCCATTTCCTCCTATTTCCCATGCAATCTTGTTGAGACAGGACATCCTTTACTGTGAGGTAAGAGACATAGGCTTTGATCTTACTATATTCGATGTGCCCCCTGAAATGCTTATTGGATCTGACCAAGGCGTAAGCTTGCTTTTCAGTGATCGAATAATTCAATTATGAATCTCTAAGGGATTTTCTCATAAATGCAACAGGGTGTTCATGGTTATCGACATCCCTCTGTAATAAAACTCCAACGATGGTATCCTAAGAGGTAAAGGAAAATATCATGAATTCAAGAGAGTAATCAAGGCTGACCAAAACTGGGGCTTTGAATATTGTGTCCTTGATATCTTCAAAATCTCATAAACTATTATCATCCCACTTGAAACTATGTCCTTTTTAAGAAAAGCATTAATTGGTTTCACCCTCTCGACGGAGTTAGGAACAAATCTCTAAATGAATTTTATTTTTTCAAAAAATGATTGTAGAGATTTCTTGTTTGTGGGAGAGTGCACATTTTTTATGGGCTTGATCCTCTTAGGGTCAACATAAATTCCTTCCTCTGAAACTATGTGTCCTAACAACTTTCCCTTATCTATCCCAAAAATGGGCTTCTTAGACTTGAGGGAGATACCATACTTCCTACACCTCTCAAAAACATTCCTAAGGTGTGAGACGTGAGCATTTCTATTATTTGACACAACTGTGAGATCAACTTGGTATATCTCGATGATTTTTTGAATCATATCTCTAAAAGAAAAATCCATTTCCCTTTGAAAAGTTGAACCAACATTCATGAGGCCAAAAGGCATTCTCAAGTACATGAATGTACCCCATGGTGTAATGACATTTTTTTAACTTGGTCCTCCCTCTTAACCAGAACTTGATTGTAACCAGAGAATCCATGCAACATGGGCATCATTCCGGACCCTATGACCCTTTGCAATAAGTGTTCCATGTTTGGAAGGGGATAATTTTCCTTCAATGATAATTGGTTGAAATTCCGAAAATCAACACATAATTAGATGTCCCCACTCTTCTTTCGGACAACTACGAGGTTTGACATCCATGAGGAGTATTTGATATGAACTATAATACCAACATCCACCATCTTTTGGAGCTCCTTTTAGATTTGGTTTTCAATTTTTGGGTTGATGTGTCTTAGTTTCTGCCTGAAAGGTTTAGCTCCTTCTACCAAGGGAATGGCTTGTTGGATGACATCTCCCCTATATTCCTTTAGGTCATCATAAGTCCAGGAAAAAACATCCTTAAATTTTCTGATAAGTTCAATTATTTCACTTCTCTCTGCCTTAGTGGTTCCCTAACCTATTTTAATCATCCTAGGTTTGATCCTCATTCCTATATTGAATTCTAAAACTTTGTTAGATTGTTCTTTGATGAACTTTCCCTTGTAAACTTTGTGCTTGTCAAACATTTGTTCTAGAGGAACACATCCCTTTGGGAGAGTATTTTTGTGCGAATTCATAACTTCAATATTCATGGACTTAGCCAAGAATTTTACCTATGAGTCAGAAAACTCCCTATTGTTTTCCATAAATCTAAGGATATGAGCATCATCACCGAAACCCTGTCAATGTTCTATGTTTTCATGGATTGAAGGTCTAATTATGACTTCCATATTGCATAAGTTTTGTAGGGGGGCTTCACAAGGTTGTAAGTTAGAATATGATACTGCTAAAGCATCAGCTACATGATTTTCCCCCTTGGGAACTGCTTCAATTGATATTACCTCTTGGTACCTTTTAAGTCTTTCATTCTTTGTGGAAAAATTCAATAGTACTTGTGAAACCACCAGGTTGGAGTCACCAATGACCCTTAAGTATTTTATTTTTCTATCAATGGCTAAGTTGAATCCTATGATCAAAGCTTCATACTCAACAATATTATTTTTGCAATGGTACTCAAGCCTATAGGAAAAGTAGAAGGTATCTTTGGAAGGGGAAGTGAGAACAATCCCTACTCCTGAGACAAAATTAGAGTGAGCACCATCAAAATATATTGTCCACATCCCATCATACTCTTGGCATGGTTCTTCCTCAAACTCTGGGTCTGGGGAAAGCAAATTTTCCATTCCATTGTTCATGCAGAAGAGTTGATCAACAGACTCTTCATAGGGTTAAACTAGACATTTGGTAACATGTTCCTTCAGAAGGGTGATGAATCCTCCTTCTAGGTGAGGAATGACAACTTTTGATCCCTCGAATTGGAAACTTCCACCCAAATTTCCCACCAGGTCTTTGGACAATAAAATTCCCCAGCTACTTGCTACATCTATTACGACCACATTGATTTGGAAAGACACATCATAGGGAGTGTGCAAACTAACATTTAAGTCTTCGATAAGGTCACATCATGTAATGGAGTTGGGTTCCATGTTCTTGTAAGGTCGAGATATATTAAGTCCTAATTGTTTCATAACCCCTTGAGGCATAATGTTTGTGGAATCATCTAAATCCAAGATGCAGTTATGGAGGAGGAAATCGTTTATTCAGAGGGTGATAAAGAAGGGTGTGGGTTCTCCATATTTTCTCTCGATACTTTCCACATGAAAGATAACATGAGAGTATTCCTCCAAGATACTCTCCTCTACCAGAGCTTGTGGAAGTGAATGTCTACCCTTCTCTCCTTATTCAAGGTTCAGTATTGATAAGGCTCCATCGATTTCAGGAGTTACCAAATCAAACTCTCCTAATCGGAGGGGGAAATCATTAGATTTCAAGAGATCATGTTGATCCTATGTTGGCACCAGGACAAAATGGAAAGAAGGATGATCGTAGGAAAGAAAGCATGCAGAAACGGAAGTAACAACTGGAGAAAGAACAGCATGTGCGCATGCAAGAAAGCGTGCACAAGGAAAGCGACAGCTGGAAGAAGAACAACACGCATGCATCGGAGGAAGACCTAACGTCGGTAGGGTTAGGGTTTTGGTAATTTTCGGTAAGAAGGTTGAAGAGACCAAAATGTATAAATATAGATATGTAGGTATCATATAGAGGTTGGTTGGTTGATTGGGTTTAATATATTAGATGGGCATTTTTACAGTAATTTTATTGTTTTGTAAGGATTCGAGTTCTTATAACATTACATTAGAGTAATACATGGAGGGAGGCATTATGCGATACTGTTATGTACTATTTTTGTAATTTGTTGATCTAGAACGGAGGGGAGAAAGTAGATCTGAGGATTAGTTCACAGGCTGTAGAGCCTGGTGAGATCTAGTTCGCCTCATATAGATCTTACCCAGAAGAGGGGAATTGTAAGCGCGTGGCGCCGAAAATGCAGAACTACCATAATAAAAGAGCTAAGAGCCAAATCTTCGTGGACGTAGCCCAGAAAAGGGTGAACCATAGTAATAACTATGTAATGTGATGAATGTATGCATATCTTTACTTTCTTCCAGCAGTTTATTGTTATGCTTAATAAATGAGTTAATATATTGTTATGGAACACAAATATGTTGCTCGGGAAGTAAACTGTGTAATGAAAATGTGCACCTGTGAGGGTGAGGAATAGGTAGATTACCTTCATAGTTCGTAGTGCATGGCTTTGGTTAACAAACCCCTATCTCATACTCAATCCTAGGCTATAAATACCTAAGTCTTACAGCCACCCATTTAAAGCTATCTCGAGTGAGACTGCGTAGTGCATTCTGTGTACTGTGTTACCTTCTGGTTTACCAGAAGGGCCAATAGTTTTAGAGGCTTTGTTGGTAACCTAAAAGATATGAACCTTGGGTCAACAACTCAGAGAGTAGAAGAGAATAGTTAAAGACCAACAAATGGTTCTGTTGTCGTGTTAAGAGGAACAAGAGAGGACTTAGTAGATGAGATAGAGTGCATGAGAAAAGAATGAGTGAAACAAGAAGACCATTGAGCCACTAGAAGGGAATGTTGAGACCTTGGAACCCCACGAAAGCAGAAATCGAAGGTTGGTTGAGAACCAAAGAGCTAGATTTGCCCAGAAATACAATAGAAACCCTAGCATCACACCTCGCAAATATCTAGATAAATACATGTTTACAGATTTACACGAAGTCTTTTTCTATGATTTTCCCCACCTACTGCAGGAGTGGATACTAAGGTTGAAAGATAACCAAGTGAAGAACTGGATCCGACAGCTAGATTGGACCCCAGTATAGGTTGAGCAGTTACAACAGGTGGACAACAAATTCACTCACGCGGTTGAATTTTGGCTTGACAATATTGTGGCAGGCTTCATCACAGAGTTTGCAATCGGCACAACGAAGTCATACAGCACAGCAAAGCAATAATTTCTACACGGACCTCGAGGAAGGTACATTTGATCACTGTATACTTCTATTAAAATATTGTTATATAACAAAGGTGTAATGACAATGGAATCAGACAGCTAGACTTCTCTGCGTGCATGGGGGAAGGGGGGAAGCACTGACATAGAGAGGATAAATGGAAGAAGGTGAGGATAAAGGAAAGAAGGAGGAGGAACTCTTGGACCCGATCTTGATGGATGAAGACCAACTCAAGTGGATCTTGGCATCATCAGGAATGACGCGTAGCAGAGTACCCTACCAATATAAGGTGAATACCAAGAAGTAGCTATGAAGGAAGGATTTGAAAGCAATGAGGAAGAGGTAGAGGATCTTCGGGCTATGGATCAAATTGAGGAAATCATGTGTGCAACCTATGAGAGGAAAACAAGAGGCCCAAGAACGGGAGGAGAAGGCAGCCATCCTATCCATATTAATGTCAGTGTGGAACCCATAAACCCATGTGAGACTAATACACCAAAGAGAACACCATCGTTTAGACAACCGAAGTTCGGAGGAAGTCCAATAGCAAGAAGTACATCTACCGTAGGAGCAACAACTAGAGGAGCCAGTTCAGGCAGTACTAATCAAGTACCTGCATCGCACGGTGGAGGTGGTAGTTCAATATTTAGAATGGCAGGACACGATCCCACTATCAAATTACCAAAATTTTGAGGAGAAGCAACAGAATATCCTGAGAAGCATTTGTTCATTTGTGAAAATATATGGGAGGCAAAACAGATCACTGATGAAGATACCAAACTCACGAAGCTAGCAATCACGCTAAGAGACCGCGCACTAGACTGGTACATGAGTCTAGACACAAACAGTGCCCTTGGGACGACGAGGACACTGGAAGACATTAAGAAGCTACTGATTAATGAGTTCCAGAAGTTGATCTTAGAGGATCAGCACATGACCGAGATGATCAAGATAAGACAAAAACCAGGAGAATCTGTATGGGAGATTGACCGAGATGCAGCACCGACACCTGTTTTTCAACTCACTACTCCCACATCTAAAATATCCCTTACAACAGCAGAAGTTTCAGACGCAAGTAGGGGCTCTATAGGCAGCCTTGCAACTGGAAGAGAACTAGTACCAGCAGATGGACCCAACTATTGAGGAATTGAAGGAGGATTTGAAGAATCTAACCTTTCAGTTGAACCAGAATAAGAACAAGAACAAACGAGAAGTCGTTTGGTGCACCACATGTAGAACAGAAGGACACCAAAAGAACAAACACCCAACATCTTCACAGTATATGGCAACATGTATGCCAAACCTGCTACCACAGGGAGGATTATGGTGCGAAATATGCAAGAAACCGGGTCACGACCCTTATCCTTGCATGATGATGCATAAGTACTAGACAGTTCCAAAGAATTCATATTGCACCTTTTGTAAGTCAGTGGGCCATGATGACAAAGATTGTAGAACTATGGAGCTAATGTGGGAAAGAACATCAGACGCATATAGGGTACAGGCCAAAATGATGACTGGGCAAGTAGCGCCACAGTTCAATCAAGCCCCAGCCCCATACAACACTATGCAGCAGCAGTATAATACCGTGCAACAACCCTACAATAACGTGCAGCTGCAGTACAACCCCAGTACAATACTATGCAGTGTAATTAGGAACCACAGTATAATGTGTCGAGAGGTGATCGCATAGGCTACAGAGGAGCAGGATGAGCCAAAGGAGGTTTTGAACACGGTAGAGGACTAGTCACATGTCATAATTGCCAGCAACTAGGACATTACGCATGAAAATTCCCACTACAGCTAGCGACTTGTATGTATTGTCACGCATCAAACCATGATATAGAGGAATGTCCAACACTACTAGTAAAGATTCAGGAAAAGAGGAACCAAAACAATTAGAATGTTCAGTGGATTTCCACCGAAGCAAGGGATGAAGGATGAAACATCAACATAGTCACTCATGGTGGAACGAAAATAGGAAATGACACAGTTCGACAAGAACCAGCACAGAACCAATGGATAAAGAAGAACACTAATCCCAAGAAGCAGTTCGATGCACCTAAAGAAAATGAGACTTTTAGGGAAGCCAAACAAGAATTTCAGAAGGAGGACACAACGTCAAATTCAACTATGCAACCAGTCAAGGAAGTCTCAGAATATGAGATGCCACCATCGCTGGATCATACCAATGGAATGCAACCCAAGCGACAAGTATGTACAATCAAAGGTTTTTTGAAATGATGCGTAAAAGTATTAAGTGATCCTTCATCTGTGAAAATATTGCAAAACATACTAGAGAAATGTAGCAGCGACATGAAAAAAAAGCTAGAACCAAAACCGTCAATCACCTACACACCCGAAGAAGAACAAGTAGGGAATTTAGACTAAATGATAACATTGGGGATTTCAATATGGGAGACATTATACTAGACCTAGGATCCGAAGTGAATGTGTTACCCAAGAAGACCTGGCAATGCATGGGAGAGCCAACATTGGGATACTCAAATGTCCAATTAAAACTAGCAAACCAGCATAGAGTCCTACCAATAGGTAGACTGAAAGGAGTAACAATAGATCTTGATGGAGTGCGCACTAAAGTAGACTTTGAAGTCATTGAAATAGTAGATGGAACAACACCGTACCCGACACTACTCGGTCTGGATTGGGCATTTGACAACCAAGCCATAATTAACTTGAAAACATGGAAAATGACATTTGAATCTGGAAATTACAAGGTCATAGCACCACTAGGTCCATCAGAAGGGGAGAGGTTTGTAGAACCCACTTGCGTGGACTTAGAGGAGATCGGCCAATTGTACAGAACAACTATGCGCGATGAGGATTACGCAAACCCAACTCCAGATGGGGTGCTCAGTTGGCGGAGTATTACTTCATGTGCAATAGACTCAGAAAGTGGGATAGAAAACTGGTAGCAGAGACTACATGAAGTATCCACAAGAAGATGTGCAAGACTAGACCGTTCAGTACGGTAGATAGGCATAGAAATCCGAGAACCACCCAGTTTTCATGGACAAAATGATTTGGAAACATTCTTGACACAATATGAAGATGAAGTATTAGAGAACGAGCACTAGATTTAGCACTCAAGGCCACACCCGCAAGATGGTGGGGTTCACACAAGGAGACTATCACAGACTAGTATCAATGTAAGTGATTATTGTGCATACGGTTTGGCGAAGAACAGGCATATAAAAAATAGCAGAAATATGAAGGACTAGGGACACCAGCGAAACACTTGGAGGAGTGAAAAACACTGTGGAGAATGACACCACCAGAGGAATCGCCTCACCATTTCATTCACACTTTAGAGGGAATACCAACGAACTCGTATACAGACCAGGAATTTCACAAAGGAACTACAACATGGATGACATTGCAATAGAACTTTACCATCACTTTCTCATTCGAGCGTGAGAACCACAACATAGATGCGGCCCTGAAATGGATCAAAAAAATCATATTCATTGAAGAAACGGAAATAGAACTTATTACAGAAGAGCAGCAGCGGAATAAGTAGACATTCAAGGAACTACTGTCATGTTACCATGTACAGGAGGAATCACCAGAAGAAGATGACCCGCGTGATATTCAGATTAAAGAAGTAGAAGGTGAAAGAGATGTGGAAGGACCACCCATAGAATCAAAATTCATTTCTGTGCCAATCAAGATAAAGAAGGTTAACATCAGAATCGTCGAGCAGCCCAAAATATCCAGCATTGGAGATTATTGGGATGAGCAGACCTTAGAAAGCATCACAGAATTGTTGTGTGAATATAGCGACCTTTTTCCCACAACAGTTACAGAGATGAAGGGTATAGCCAGAGAATTAAGAGAAATGAAGATACCACTCAGATCCGATGTGAGACCCATTAAAAAATGACCTTATAGACTCCCATATATAAACAGAAAGTTAAAGATGAGATCGATAGGATGCTCGAAGCCAGAATCATCGAACTAGTTGAGGAATCAGAATGGATAAGCTCGATGGTAGTACAGGACAAGAAACAAGAAAGAGGGATCAGGATATGCGTCGAATTGAGGAATTTGAATGATGCATGCCTACACAACCCATTCCCTACAACATTTATGGATGAAGTGTTAGAGAATGTGGGGGGACATGAAGCTTACTCATTCACTGATGGATTATCAGGCTACCATCATATTAAGATAGCACAGGAAGATAACACAAGACCACGTTTGCGATGGAATGGGGATCCTATCAGTACACATTCATGTCATTTGGACTAAAGAATTCACCTTCCATATTCTCCAGAGTGGTCATCGCAGCATTTAAGGAATTCATCCATCAGTTTCCTGAAGTATACCTGGATGATTGGACAATTTACAATCTGTTGAAATACCATGTGGAAGTGTTACGACTAATGTTGGAACGATGCAAACTATTGCAGATATCACTGAATATCAAGAAATGCATATTTGGAACACCGTTTGGGATACTATTGGGCCACATAGTATGCAAACAAGGCTTACTAGTGGATCCCGCAAAGATCACAGTCATTATGAACTTACCAACACCAAAAATAGTCTGCCAGATAAGAGCAATGTTAGGACACACCGGATACTACAGGAAATTCATCAAAGGATATGCGTAGATCACAACACCAATGGAAAATTTGTTAAGGAAGGATACAAAGTATCAATGGAACGATGAGTGCCAACACGGTCTAAATACATTAAAGGAAAAGATGGCAATTGCACCAATTTTAGTATTTCCAGAATCAGAAAATACATTCCATGTGCATGTAGATGCATAAGCGATAACACTCAGAGCTATCTTATAGCAACCAGGCATGGGAGACTTGGATCACCTGATAGCATTCGCAAGCATAAAATTATCAGACTCAGAACAGAATTATAACACGATAGAAAGAGAAGGCCTAGCTATGGTTTATGCACTGTAGAAGTTCATACATTACCTATTGGGAAAACATTTTAAGATGTTTACAGATCACTCGGCCCTAAGATACCTAGTCAACAAGCCAGTGTTGGGGGGGAGAATCTGTCGATGGTTATTGTTATTTCAATAATTTGACTTCGAAGTAATAGTCAAACCAAGAAAACTGAATGCAAGACCTGACCACCTATCACAGGTCACAAATGGAGAAGAACCTACGAATTTAGAAGACAACTTTCCGCATGCACATTTATTCTGAGTACAGATTGATGAAGAATACTTTGCAGATATAATTCAGCACTCGACTATAGGTATTGCGTCACATGAATATACCACTACCCAGAAGAAGAATCTGGTAGTCTGCGTGGCCGACTATCAACTAATTGCAGGACATCTATATAAAATGGGCACAGATAGCATCTTGCGAAGGTACGTGTTAGAGCACGAAAGACCAAGAATTTTAGTAGAATCCCACAAGGGAATGGCATGAGGGCATTATGCAGGAAAAGATACCGCGCAGAAGGTACTCCATGCAGGAATATGGTGGCCAACGATCCACAGAGACTTGAAAGAGTACTGTTAGAGATGTGATGTCTGTCAAAGTGTAGGCAAACCCAACATAAGGGACGAGATGCCATTACGACCGCAAGTGACATTACAGGCATTTGATAAATGGGAAATATACTTTGTGGGACGAATTAACCCACCATCCAAAGGAATAGGGGCAAGATACATCATCACCGCGACGCAATACCTAACAAGATGGGCGGGAGCCATACCAGTAAAAGACTGCAGCGCAGAGACAGCTGCACACTTCCTATTTGAACAAGTAATCACTATATTCAGGTGCCCAAGAGTTTTGATGAGCGACCAAGGCACGCACTTCATAAACAGCACCATCCGTGCGATGCTCAAAGCGTTTGAAGTCCATTATCAGAAGAGCACAGCATATCATCCATGGGAAAACGACACAGTAGAAGCCTTTAACAAAATTCTCGAGAATGCACTAACAAAGATATGTAATGCCAACAGAGACAACTGGGACCTCAAAGTACCAGAAATATTATGGGCGTATAGGACAAAATGCAAAAAGTTGATAGGGCACACACCATTCAAACTATTCTATGGCCAAGAAGCAGTAGTGCCATTAGAATTTTTAGTACCCATCTTACGCATAGTAGCTATCACACAAATGACAGAATGAGGTGCAATACAGGAAAGACTAAATTAGTTATTGTCAATGGAGGAAGATCGAATCCTAGAAGGATTCCATCAACAAGTGTAGAAGGCTAGAGACAAAGCTTGGCATGATCGACACATCAAGAACAAGACGCTCAAGGAAGGAGATCTAGTATTGGTCTATGACAGCAAATCGTTTTAGCACCCAGGAAAGCTGGGAATGCATTAGTTAGGACCATACGAGGTAAAATATGTAACAGATGAAGGAGTTGTATAGTTAAGATATTTAGCAGGCACAGACATCAGAGGAATGATCAATGGGAGCCGACTGAAGCTGTACAAGGACAATCGACAACCCACCGCACAGTTAAAAAAAATTAAAAAAATTGAAAAGCGTGAAGCACGCCAAAGATAGAAAATCCACATGATGTATGGAAACCCAATGGGAAGTTCAACCAGAAAGCACTAACACAGCCATGGAAGTTAACGAAATGACATAGAATCTGGGAGAAACAGTGCAACCAGACGAGTCATAGGCACCCATCCTAGGTCAACCAACAAAGGAGACTGCTGGAACTACCTCGACTTGGCTCGAGTGGCTTACAGGGGAGCAACCGGGAGTTTTTGGAACTTCGAACCAACCACCACAACAGGAAGACAGAGTTTAGATCCCGAGCTCACCTCGTAAGAATCTGGAAACATAAATTGTGCTACCACGCATACCAGATAGAGTACATGTAGATCCACAGTTACTGGGTCACGTCGGGAAGATCAAGTATTCCGACCATGACGTATCAGACGAAACCAAGTACCCAGAACTTGCGCAAAGGGTTTTTATGCAGAACATAGTTGTAAACCAACTTGGAGAAATGATCAGCTAGCCACAACAGTGGGCAGCGGGACTGGACAGAATAAGAAAATTTAGGTTTGCTCAAACTTGCACATTTTGGCAGAGGCCAGTACATGACAGCATGCGTCAAACAGTTGTTAGCAGTCACACACAGAGGGGATATATGGCTGGACAAACCTGTCCCCATAATTGTTGAGCTTATAGCGCAGATAACAGGCCTACCCAGCCGAGCTATCGATCCCGCATTGATTCTGGAAGATAAAAACAAGGAGAAAGCGTTAGAAGAGGAAATGAAGAAGGAATATGGTACCACCAGGGGGACAAGAGGCATTATAAGAAAACATATCAACAATGCAGTGACACAATTGGGTGCAAATATTTTAGCCTGTAAACTGTTAAGAAAATGCCACAAAGACGAAGTACCAACAGGAGTTATTGCAGTTGCATCTCAATGCGCAGAAGGAACATCTGTGAGCAGGGTGCCCTATCTATTAAACTTGTTCCAAGTGGACTACAAGGATGCATAGGACTTAGGTACAGAATTCCATTACTCATGGCTACTGACCCTCATAGCCTTCATGGGATGGCGAGAACCAGAGTATGTAATTTTTTGTACTAGACCATAGCCAGCGGAAGCGAGATATCTATTATTGAGATCTAGGCCACAGGCCAGGCATAAGAGGGAGAATGGAATCGTATTTGAAGCATACCTATGGGACATACAGGAAGCTATCAGTCGATCATGGAGAATAACACCAGAGGTTGTCACGTGATATGGGGACATCGCTAACTTATGGGCTACACGTCAAACCATGTGGATACAACCAAGGCAGGATCCAAATAGACAGTGGCTATCGATGCGCTACTACATCACAGAAGGTGATATAGACATGTTCATCAGCGAATGTCCTGATGAATGGAGGATCCCAGCCATTACTCGGAAAGTATCAGAAATAACAGATAGGAACCCAGGAAGACAAAAGGTCAAAGCAGATAGGAACCCAGAAGGGGTAGAAAGCGACCAACGGATAGCNAGCTGAAACAAGATAAGGGGGCATAGGAGACCGCCCCAAATCCAATCACACAGGAACCAGGGGGAACGAAAATACCAGTTGTGCAGACAACAGGTGCGCGCAAGAAATCAAAGGCACAATGAGCATCACCGGACTATATGATCACAAATGAAGTCTCGGGCACATAAAAACTTAGTCGAGCTACAACAAGCAACAAAGAAGTGGGAAGCATTGGAAAAATATTCTGAGCAGGCCAAATCCGAAACTTGGGAGGAGAAGGAATGTAGGAACAAACTGGAATGAAGAGTGGCATATATTTTTGGGAAAATTCCAAGCACTGCGCAAGGAAACGAACTCCCATCCGTATAAAAGATCGACCAAATTGCGTATGCAATTGATCGATATCAGAAGAATATCGACGGTCTCCGAGAACAACTCACACCAACAATTCCGCCGGCAATAAAGGGGCAAAGGAAGTAGGAAGCAACAACGCAACTACAGGAGATAGAGCATCCGGTTAGCACAGCAGTGGAATTGTTTGATAAAGTAGTGCAACTTTGGACAAGGTTGGAGGAGGATGTACAGGTCCAACGTTGGGACAAGGAAGAGGAGAGGATCAATGTAGCGATCCAAGAACTCAAATAGCGGCAGAAGAACATATCAATCCTGGAATGATTCAAAGGGATGCAGGAGATAAAGAAGATGCAGGTAGAACTTATTACTATGCAAACATAGAAATAGGAGTGTCAGGCTCAGATAGAGCCACTGCAGGAACGGGTAGCAGAAGTACTCGCACAGGCAGAAGGAGCTAGAACACAGATAGCACAGACATGGGCAGAATGTGTAGGATTATTGAGCAACGAAGTGGAAGTTCAGGTAGTGGATACCATTAAGGAGAAGACCGCACAAGCACTGACAAAAGCAGCAGAGCTGAAGGAAAAGTTCCAGATGATCACCGAGGAGATCGAGGCAACTCAACAAGATTATGTGACTCAGGATGAGTCACATGTCAGTGTTGGGGGCTTGTTGGCACTAGACTAAAGTGGAAAGAAGGAAAATCATGGGAAATAAAGCGTGCAGAAATGGAAGTAACGGCTGGAGAAAGAACAGAACGTGCGTATGCAAGAAAGCGTGCACAAGGAAAGCGAAAGATGGATGAAGAAAAACATGCGTGCATGGGAGGAAGACCTAACGTCAACAGGATTAGGGTTTTGGTAATTTTCAGTAAGAAGGTTGAAGAGCCCGAAATGTAAAAATATAGATACGCAGGTATCATATAGAGGTTGGCTGGTTGATTGGGTTTAGTATATTAGATGGGCATTTTTACATTAAGTTTATTGTTTTGTAAGGGTTCGGGTTCTTATAACATTCCATTAGAGTAATACATGGAGGGAGGCATTATGAAATACTATTATGTACCATTTTTGTAAACTTTTGAGCTAGAATGGAGGAGAGAAGGTAGATATGAGGATTAGTTCACAAGCTATAGAGCCTAGTGCGAGCTAGTTCACCTCATATAGATCTTACCCAGAAGAGGGGAATTGTATGCACCCAGCACCAGAAATGTAGAACTACCATAATAAAAGAGCCAAGAGACAAATCTTTGTGGACGTAGCCCACAAGGGGGTGAACTACGGTAATAACTGTGTAATGTGATGAATGTATGCATCTCTTTACTTTCTTCCAGTAGTATATGGTTATGCTTAATAAATGAGTTAATATATTGTTATGGAACATGAATATGTTGCTCGGGAAGTAAACTATGTAATGGAAATGTGTACCCGTGAGGAATAGGTATATTACCTTCATATTTCATAGTGCATGGCTCTGGTTAACAAACCCCTATCTCATACTCAATCCTAGGTTGTAAACACCTGAGTCTTACAGCCACCCATTTAAAGCTATCTCGGGTGAGACTGCGTAGTGCATTCTGTGTATTGTGTTTCCTTCTGGTTTACCAGAAGGGGCCGATAGTTTTAGAGGCTTTGTTGGTAACCTGAAAGACATGAGTCTTGGGCCAACAACTCAGATAGTAGAAGAGAGTAGGTAAAGACCAACATCCTCTAGCCTGGTATCCATGAGATATTGTGACTATGCTTTTTCATTCTTCATGTTTGAAAACCCAATGCTCCACTTTCCCATGGTAGGGGCCTGTAACATCCCCGGCCACCAACAGGCTAGCAATGCTACCAAACACAGCCCTTGTTTATCCTTTTGAGCTCTGATACCATATTTTAACGCCCTCGACCATCAACCCCCTTGCCGGGCAACACTACCACGTGGAAACATTCTCATACTTATATATTATGCATTTAAATGAAATTAAATGGCTTAACAGAGTAAGCATACAATTACTGATAGAATACATAAATAATTCAATCAACAATAAACATCATCGCAACGAAATACATGATAATATTGCAAGCATCACAAACATTCATTTAAAAATTGAATTTAAATACATGCATATACTTATCTTTGAAACTATAGTAACTCCACCAACCACATGCGTACCTTCCACGAACCTCCTAGCCATGGACCTCACTGCTCATCATTCTCAATAGTGGGTCACCCCTGAGCTGAGACTAAGCTTCGCCCAAGGAAACGGAATCCTAGGCTAGGTTGAGGTTACAGGAAAACTGCACAGAGCAACTAGAAGGATTCTCCCCAGGAGCCTTCTTACGTCCACTACTAATGGACTCGCATTCCCCACATGCATGTTCCACCCGAGAGTATACACCTTCACAAGAACATTCCATCGGTGCTTCACCTCCCTCTTTGGGCCTCGACAATAGGTCGGATCAGGAATTCTCGTAGCTTCATAGCTGGTGCTAGACTCACTTTGGGAGAAAACCACTTCCCAGCAGACTCTCTCACCTAGAGAGAGATGCTCATAGGCTTGAAAACCTGCCTCTTCTACCATGGGCCTGACAACTCGATTCTTCAACCAGTCTTCAACTCAATTCCTGCAATTTCAGGATGACATCAGGAGCAACAACTTTTAGCTAACTCATGGGTGAAAGTAGCAACAAGAAAATGGGGTGTGGAAAAACAAGAAACAACCACAACCACGGTTCAGCACTCATTCAATCAAGGATGACAGTCACAATAGTAGATGGGCGTAGGTCCGAAAATGGCAACGGACGGATGCTAGACACAGCACGCTCAGGTGATTTCCCCAGTGTCGAGTTCCACAAAATACATAGAACAGTTCACCGGTTTTGGTTCTCAAAATTGCGTTAGGGTAAAAACAACAGAGGTTCCAAAGTAGAGGCAAACAGTTTTCAGATAGAGGATCTAGAAACTAGTAGCACGGACGCAACAACGGAGGACCTCCTAGACTTTCATGGTTCAGACAGCTCACGGCAGAATGGAGGACAAACCCCCTCCATGGCTCAATATTTGGGTTAAATTACATGTGTCAAGGCCGACACATGTCACCCATGAGGCTACATGCGCTCCATCAGCCTGTGTTCCCTTTTGTGCACATTTCCCCTTCCAGGAACTTAGGATAAAAACATGTTTTGTCACATAGATTTTGGAATAATGATAAATTATTATTCCCAAGGACTTAAGCCCGCAAGCTTAGCCCCTAGGCTTAACACTTAGCCTCGCTTTCCAACCTTTCAGCCCCTTTTCCCTTACCCACTCTGTGGAATCTTAGTCCCCCATGACTCTTTCTTCGTGGTCAGTCTGCACGCAGAGATGTTTATATTTTTATTAATGTTATGCATAATACATATACAAAAACGGGCTTCTGGCCTAATAAACACATAATCCTACCAGCTTATCAATACTCGGCTCACCAGCCTACAAAACATGATTTACAATTCATAAACATGATTACAACAGGGTTCGTCCTTGGGGATATTACAATCCCCTACCCTTATTTTTGCACTATCCTTAGTGAAACATTCACACAACATCAACAAAATTTTTCAAAATCTTCAAAAAGAAGTGGGTATTCTTCCCGCAAATCATTCTCATGCTCCCATGTCACATCCTTGGGACCATACCAGGTCCACTGGACCTTTACAAGCCCTATGTATTGATTCCAGAGTTGTTTTCTTTTCCAATCCAATATGCACATAGGATGCACTTGCACGACACCTTCTTGCTCCACCTGAATCACATTCCAATCAATTACATGATTAGCATCACGTATATATTTCTTAAGCAATTAAACATGAAACACATTATGTATACTCATGGATGCAAGTAATGTAAGCATATATGCAACTAGCCCAATCCTTTCTAGGATTTCAAATGGCCCACAAAATCTGGCTGTCAACTTGGCGCAGTTTCCCAACTTCAGGGAACTTCTATTGGCTTTTACTTTCAGGAAAACACAGTCACCCACTTTGAACTCTCTATGGGTTCTATTCCTATCAACATAAATTTTCTTCCTGTCTTGGGTAGCCTTTAAATTCTGCTTAATTTTTAGCATATGTTCTTCCATTTCCTTGAGAAACTCTGGCCCAACCACTACCCTATCAGCTGGATTATCCCAGCTTACTGGAGTATTTCACTTTTTGCCATAAAGTTCTTCAAATGAGCTCATCTTCAATGATGCTTGATACCCATTATTGCAGAGGAATTCTACCAAGTGCAGGTAGTCTTCCCATTTCGATGGTTTGTCCATCACATACATCCTTAGAGTGTCTTCTATTACTCTGTTCACCCTCTATGTATGTCCATCAGACTCAGGATGATAAGCTATGCTAAAATTCAGATCCGTTACGAATCCTTTGAACAACCCCTTCCAGAAATTTGAAGTAAATTTCGGGTCTCTGTCAAACACAACTGTCTTGGGAATTCCATGCAATCGTGTTACTTCCTTCATAAAGACGTCGACAACATCCGCTACCTTGTGAGTATTCTTTAACAAAATGAAATGGGCAGTTGTCGTAAGCTTATCCACCGCCACCATGATTGAATCATGCTGCTTGTCGGTTCTGAGAAACCTGGTGATGAAATCCATTGTCATGACTTCCCACTTCCACTNGGTAAAGGTTGCAACAACCATGTTGGGTGCCTGTGCTCAGCTTTAACCTTCTGGCACTCCATACATCTAGCAATGTATTCAGCAATCTCTTTCTTCATAACTAGCCAAAAGTAATGGATCTTGATTGCTACTACAGTTGATATCTAGGGTGCCCTGCATAAGGCACATTATGCACTTCATGAAAAATCATAAGTTTTATATCTTAGACATTAGGTACATAAATTTTGTTCTTGTACAAAAGTGTTCCATCGGTTTCCAAATTATAATTCTCCACTTTCTATGGCATCTTACCTTGTTGTAGATTTGCTACCAAATCCTTGTACTACAAATCTGCATTTGTAGCCTCTGAAATTCTGCCCTTTATATGAGTTCGGCACATGCTAATGGCTATAGCATGCAATTCGTGTACTCTCCTGCTGAGTGCATCAACCACTTTATTCTCCTTCCCTTTGATATGCTTGATATCAAAATCGTATTCACAGAGAAACTCCAACCACTTACTCTACCTAGCGTTCAAGGTTGGTTGGTCAAACAAATACTTCAGACCACTGTGGTCTGTTCTCAGTTCGAACCTCCTTCCCATGAGGTAATGCCTCCATTTCCTTAAAGCATGAACTATGGCTACCAACTCCAAATCATGAGTTGCATAGTTCCTTTCGTGCTCTTTCAACTTTCTGGATTCATAACATATTACGAATCCATTATGACTGAGGACTCCTCCCAGTCCTTCTTTGCACACATTAGTGCACACCACAAAATCTTCATTTGGATCTACAATCCTTAAGATTGGAGAACTAGTTAACAGTTGCTTCAATTGTTGAAATCTTTTCTCACAATCATATGTCCACTAAAACTTTTTCTCCTTCCTTTGCAAGGAAGTGATAGGGTGAGCTATCCTCGAGAACCCTGCGATAAACCTTTTGTAATATCCTGTTAGACCCATGAAGGATCTGAATTCTGTCACATTCTTTAGCACTGACCATTCTCTAATGACCTTAATCTTCTCAGGATCTACAGCTATCCCTTACTTCGAAATAATATGCCCCAAGTAATGGATATGCTCCTGATAAAACGATTATTTTCTCAACTTGGCATACAACTGGTGCTCTCTTAGCACTTGCAACACCATCCTAATATGTTGTTCATGCTCTTCCTTTGACTTGGAATATACCAAAATGTCATTCAGGAAGACTATGACAAACTTGTCTAGATAGTCCCTGAATACACCATTCATCAGGCACATAAAAACAACAAGTGCATTCGACAACCCAAACAGCACCACTGTGAACTCGTAATGACCATACCTTGTTCTAAAGGTGGTCTTGTTGATGTATTCATCTTTTATCCTTACCTGGTGATATCCTAACCTAAGGTCTATCTTTGAAAAGATCTTCGCATCCTTCAACTGATCGAAGAGGTCATCAATCCTCAGTAGAGGATATTTTTTCTTTACAGTTACTTTGTTCAATTGTCTAAAATTGATACACAATCTCAGCATCCCATCCTTATTCTTCATGAACAGAATCAGGGCACCCCAAGGTGACACACTTGGGTGTATGTACCCCTTTTTCAGAACCTCCTCAAGCTGCAATTGCAGTTCTTTCAGCTCTGGCGTACTAATTCTGTAAGGAGCTTTCGACACTGGAGTTGGGCCAGGCATCAAGTTTATAGAGAAGTCAATATCTCTTTTTAGAGGTAATCATGGTACCTCCTGGAATACATCCTCAAACTCCTTTAGTACCGCATGATCTTCGATACTTGACAACTTATCTATGGGTGTTTTCTCCACATGGGCTGCAAATAATTGACAGCCTTTTCTATAGCACTTCTTCAACTGCATTGCTGAAATTTCTCTAATAGCAACAGCTCTGGGAATTCCTTGGACTGTTTTTCGATTCCCTTCCTCATCCAGGAAAGTGACTTCCTTGTTACAATAGTCTAGGATGGCATGGTGTTGGTCCAACCATTTCATCCCAATTAAACAGTCATAAGAGCCTAAAGGCAGAATGTTCAATTCAGCCTTTGTGCTCAGTCCATTCATGTCCACAGGATAGGACTTAACCAACTTAGTGACTTTCCTCTTGGTTCATGTAGCCAGCTACACTAACCAAGACTTTTCATGTTTGATTATCAACAAATGCAAACTTTCCACCACTCTAAGATCTATATAACTATGGATATCCCCTTAATCAATTAAAATAGTAAAGGGTTGATTGTTAATCATACCTTCCACTTCAATCATGTGCGACAGATATTCATCTTGCTTGTTGTCCAGGGCTGCGTAGATCCTTGGAATTCTACTGCCCATGTCCTCCACTGTTTCATCTTGCTGAACATTATGGATAGCTCTAACGTTGCCATTTTTATGGGGACAATCTCTGTACGTGTGGTTCTCTTTACAGCCCCAACATTGAATGGGCATCTATCTTGGCTTTTGTTCCCCTACATCAGCCATTCTCAGCTCTCTAAATGATGGTTGTTCTTGAGGAATTTTCTTGAAAAAGGGAGGTTTGTTTCTCTTTTTCCTCTGATCTATCTCAAATTTCTTCTTGTCTTCCCAATCCTTACAGAAAGTAGGCTTCTCTTTGTTGTTCATATAAGCATTTCTCTCTTCTTATCATTTCTTCCATAGTTTTTGGGTCATCATAGTGGATCTTGTCCCCAATGGAAGGTGGCAGTCCACTCAGGTACCTTTGAATCTTGACAGTTTCATCCTTGATGAATAGAGCATACTTCAGTAATTCCAAAAATATTTGCTTGTATTCATCCATGGTCATGCTGCCCAGCTTGAGTTCAAAGACCTCTTTCATATTTCTGTTGTAGTATCTTTTAGTCAAGTATTTCTTCTCGAAATACCTCTTGAATTCCTTCCAAGTGATATCTTTCTCCCTAAGGTGTTGGACCTGCACAAATTGATCCCACCACATGGATGCCTTTCCCTTTAGTTGATACATTGTAATTATTCCTTCTGCATGAGAGGAATACTTCTGCAGTTGGAAATATTTCCTTGTGCCAAGAAACCATGTTTTGGCATCTTCCTCCTTCTTATGCTCTCCATCAAACGTAGGTGGCTTAATCTTATTCATCTCTCCCTTCAATTCATCTACTCCCGGTCTTTTGTGCTTTTTGGTAGGAGATGGGTTGGAACTACTGTGTGTCCTTTTCTTGGAGCGACCTTGGGAGTGATGATGGTGTCTACCCGCACTCCTTGACCTTCTTCCCTCAGAAGTCTGGTGACTCCCTGTTCTACTCGAGTCACTCTCCTTCTATAACTTCTTCTCTATTCTCTCCAAACTCTTTAACAACTTTATGTTAAATTCACCTTCTTTTTCCTGAGCTTTTCTGATATTTTTTCTATCTACTCGACGAGTTTGGGCATCTTTCTGCAATTTTTCAACGATTTTCATTATGTTTCCTTCCTTGTCTATCTCTTCTCCATGCCCATTGTAGTTATATCCTTCAAATCCCAAGAGAACATCCATTCCTTTTGCTACGTCCTCGAAATGGGAAGCGGTTTGTGCCCTTTCCATTTATTTTGCACTCAGTGGCAATTCTACTCGGTTCTGGCACTCGATAAACTTCTGCAAACAAAATGTGCAGACAACTGGAATTTGCCAGGTCATTAATCCTTAACAAATTCCACAGCATTCAAAAACAACTTGATTCAAGAAAACGTTCGGTTTCCATGAATTTTTCGAGCTCTTCTCGGCTATACAGTACACTCAGGCCATATCCCTTTTCCTCTGTTTCCCCAGCCCCAGGTGACCAAGGGTCGTGACCAAGCACTAGATCTATAAGGTTCTCTAAACAAAACTTCAGGGTTTTTGGATTTCAAGGTTTCGGTCTTGCAGGCTCTAACACTCACTTTCCTCTCCAACTCCCGACTTCTAAACTTCCTACCTTTCTCAACCCTGGGCCCACAGCACAGTTGTCACCAACCAAGGTGGTGACACGTGGTGACCTTATGAAGGTCCACGTTACCTCGGGTGACGCCATCCAACCCTACTGCATCAAATTTCTCCTTTGGGACCCACTGGCATGTGGCACGCATCCCTTTTGTCCTTGTCAATCCCAGTGATGTCAGCCCGACCCAATACTTTGGCTCATCAGGAGTTCGTGATTTCGGGCCTCAAGAGTTTGTGCATCCGCACATCTCACTTCTTCCGACAGTCAAGCTCCCAAAATGCTGACATTTCAAAGCTCCTAATCTGACAGTCCTGACTTCCCCATGATCTGACAGTTCAGATCTCGTCAGGATTTTGCATATCAGG
>JASDQU010949210.1:6587-32543 GCA_032191745.1 Picea mariana | reverse complement strand
GTATATTTCAAATATTTTGTGCACTCTTTCCTGACGTCTTCTATGGAATATGATAATAACGTATCCCACTTTAAAGTTGGGATATGAACTTGTAATTTCTTAATCATTATTATGTTTATGTGATAATAACGTATTCCACTTTAAAGTTGGGATATGAGCTTGTAATTTCTTAATTATTATTATGTTGTAATTTTTAAATACGAGAGTAGTTTAAACGAATATTATCCGTTGTAAGTCTAAATACTCTCTAATTAATCTTAGTTTAATGTCGATTGTAGTTTAAATGAATAGTATCCGTTCTACATATGCTCTTTCTAACGAATAGTATCCGTTGTAAATTCTAAATACTCTCTCTAACAAATAGCAGGTTAAATGTGATAAATTGTGAAGCAAAGAGTGTAGACTTAGAACTTAGTTACAAAGTAAGATGGTTGAGCTATATATGCTCAAGCAAGACAAAAATAGAAAGGACAACTGTCCAGTACAACTGGCAGTGTACGGTCAGATTGTTGAGAGTACAATATATTTAACACTCCCTCTTAAACTCAACAGTTACAATGTTTTTGGAAGTCAAAAACTGACTTTCCTAGTGGCTTGGTGAAAATATCAGCAAGCTGATCTCGAGAACCACAAAATTGTAATGCAATGTCACCATTATGGACTAACTCGCATATGAAATGAAACCGAGTGTCAATGTGTTTACTTTTCTTGTGGAACACATGATTCTTGGATAATGCAATTGCTGATATGTTGTCACAGAAAATAAGAGTTTAATTATTATTATGTTGTAATTTTTAAATACGAGCGTAGTTTAAGCGAATAGTATCCGTTGTAAGTCTAAATACTCTCTAACTAATCTTAGATTAATGTCGATTGTAGTTTCAATGAATAGTATCCGTTCTACATACGCTCTCTCTAACGAATAGTATCCGTTGTAATTTCTAAATACTCTCTCGAACGAATAGCAGGTTAAATGGACAACATTATAAATCTAAAGGCAGTATTTTATAGTTTTTGAAAATACCATCCCGTAGAACGGCCTACTCCCCGTAGAACAGGCAGCAGGGATGACCATGCATATGGGCGTGCATATGCCCCATTCCCATCATGTATATACGGCGCTTATCATATATGATATGGACTGATGACCATTGCAACGCGTCAATACCATGGTGGCTTGAATTTTGAATTGAGTAAAGGCACTAAAAATCCATGCCTATTCAAATTTGGATTTTAAATTTGCAAACTCGTCTAAGAATGAATGGCCTCGGATTTGATTTGAGGTGGTTCTTTTTAAATTTATGAGTCCGACCTTGAGATCATTATGTTCGATTTTTCGTCTTCGGCATATGTTATTTCTGTACAACACAACTTGGTTTTCTCGGGGGACTTGGTTCTTTCACTGGAATTGGATCTTTGAACATACCGGCGGCAGCAGCTAAAACGTTGCCAAATACATTCATGAGAAAATATGGCTGAACAACGAGACAGGTACAAAATGATATTAATTCCATGCCGTTTTTGTTGTTGCCATGAAGGTATTGACCCGTTGGATGATGGGACCGATGACTATTCCCGATTGAGATTTTATGGAGTATTTATTAGGATCTCGTAATTTTTTTCAGTAGCTAATATTTTCCCCTTCCCAAAAGCGAATGCTTTTATGCTGGGATGTTCTACTAGTAACGATCTTGGTGAATTTTTCATTATATTTTTTAGGTTTAAAGAAGAGGGGTCCAGCTCCCGGAGAGCCCGACCATGGCCGTCACCAAGCTAAGGGCTTTATAGATCTAAAACACAGTTAGGATTGTTGATCAATAGATTTAGATGGCAGTAGCACAATCTTAAATTTTTTAGTTTTTAAAAACTTTTCTTTTTAAGTCGTATACATAACCTATAAAATCACATTCAAAATAAATAATAAAATTATATCAATCTTTTCATTATCCAATTTCCAAATAACTTTTCAAAATATATGGTAAGAACTCTATCAATCCTCCTATAATTAAAGTGATCTAAATATATAATATTAATAAAATAATAAACATTATCGTTATAGCAATTTTTTTTTATTTTTTATTCACTATTTTTTTAATTATTGTACAATTGTTAATAACTAAATTAGGATAAACCATTTTACCATCAACCTACAAACTTCAAATTATTTTTTAAATTTTTTTTTAAAAATTCATCAATCCTCCTCAAACTCCAAATCATTTAAAAAATAATAAAGCTTATCAATACTCTATCTACACAAACTCCAAATCATTTAAAATATAACAAAACTCATCAATACTCTATCTACACAAACTCCAAATTACTTTTAAAATGACAATCTGGAAATCATTTAAAAATAACAAAACCCTTCAATACCACATCTACACAAACTCCAAATTACTTAAAAAAAAATGGTAAAAAACTAGTAAGTCTAACTATAATTGAAGTGCTCTAAAATTAGTTTAATAACCATTGTGGGCATACCTGACAGATTCAAATCTTGGGTGTTGAAAATTCTACAGTGATATTGAATGGTTTTGCCAGTTTCTGACTGAATTCTATCATTATCTGATTCTTGGGTGCGGGATATTCTACACTAATATTTGAATTCTCTCATTTCTACATATTAACAGGGAGCGCGACAGAGAAGAAGTTCATATTAACATGGAGCGCGAAGGAGAAGAAGTTCTAAACATTTCTGATGCTTTACAAAACTCAGCAGGCAAACGAGGTAAACGTAGGCATTATTTCTGAAGCTTTACAAAACTTCAGAAATAATAATGTGGTGTCGAGCGTGATTGTTAATAATGTTGGAGAAGATTTGGCGACGATGGAATTCGAGAATTTATCAGAGAATGTTAATAATGTTGGAGAAGATTTGGCGACGATGGAATTCGAGAATTTATCAGAATGTTAATAATGTTGAACAACATTGGGCGGAATTCGAGAATTTATCAGAGAATGTTAATATAAATGAATTAGATGAACGATGTATCCCCCTTTAAAGTTGGGATATGAGCTTGTAATTTCTTAATCATTATTATGTTTCTTTTCATTGTAATTTTTAAATACAGGAGTAGTTTAAATGAATAGTATTCGTTGTAAGTCTAAATGCTCTGTAACGAATAGTAGTTTAAATGAATAGTATCGGTTGTAATTTCAAAATATTTTCTCTCTCTAACGAATAGCATTCTAAATGAATAGTATTCGTTGTAATTTCTAGATACTAACGAACAGTATCGTCCTAGATGAGTTATCTCTAACGAATAGTATCCGTTGTAATTTATTAATCATTAACTATTAATTATTTATTATTATTAAACTTGAAGAAGAAGAATGATAATTGTCTATTTAACACATCATGCCAAGACATTACTTAACTTCCGACCCTGGATCGCATGACCTTTCCTTGTTGTTTTCCGGCTGGACAGTCGCTCAGCGTCGAGTATGGATGGGGCAACAACTCACTGATGGCTACCATCACATCAAACAGGGCCCATCATTAGTGTTGTGTATCAACTCAAGAGAAAAACGATTTAAAGAAATACAAAGAAAACTTTACAAAGTAGTCATAAATACTGAATATCCAGAGAAACTGTGCTAGGTCCCTTCATACATGGACGGTTTCTGTACTAGGTCCCTTCCTACATGAACGGTTTATATTAATTCGAGTGTTATAAACCGAGAAACATATCTAACTGTGGATCTTAGACTACTTTTCAAAAACATAAAAGCATGTTGTGCATAGACGGCGTAAACTTATTTCTTTCCACACGGGACAAAATCTACTTGATAGTTGAGTTATAGACGCACCATTAACAAATTACAAGGGATATAATATTAATTCAACTATTGATGGCCACTGGGTTGAAGTTGTAGGGATAGAGAAGATTACAAATAACATTTGAGAAATGTCAAGGGGCTTTGCCGGTATTGAAGAGTTATCTTAGCATGCTAGAATCACAGAGGTCTTTAGTTCAACACTGTGCAACCGGTTGAGTCCACCACATACACGAAGGGAATTATACAATGCCTTGTACATTTCGCAAAGGGATTCTTTCGTGAGACTCTACCCTCCCTCGGATAAACTAGATATCATTTACTAAAACCTATTGAGGGGTGTCGTATACATTAAGACAACAAAGAATGTGGTGACTGTAACTGAAAGAAAAGTAAAATAGAGACATCAAGAAATGCATAACCTTTCCATTATTGAAGCTTTAGATTGTCAAGTAACCTTTACGTTGAACGACTTAGAAACCAAAACGATTTTTTTATAATACAGAGGGTTCCTAAAACCAACTAACCAAATGCTCTCACCTTATTATGCAGAGTCCAAATGGTAGAGATCCGCCCAATTACGTTTGATTCCAGAACGAGTCCACTACTTAAGCATTGACAAGTTATAGAGAATATTTGATAACTCGACCTTATTTGCAGGGAGCACACAGAGCCAATATCGAAAGAAGACTAATGAAAATGATAGTTCTGGTGCCCATCTACTAACCTACGGATTCTTAATGGCGGTCTGTAAGACAGTACTGTAGCTAGGGTAAGGTGGCTAGATTTCGGAGGGACACTTTAAGCTCGTGATAATCCCGAGGGACTGTTTCAAAAACGTCTTAAAAGATTTGATAGAAGGGTCATTACACCTTCTCGACCTTATCCCAATTTAGTCCCGCCTTAATCCACAGAAAATGGATTTGGTAGACAGCTTAGTCTTCTCATTCTAAGTTTGGTTAGGGTTCTTCGTACTCATCGATATTCCGTTAAGGAAAGGTAAGCCTCTTCTCAAGAGTTAATTCGAATAGAATGACACTTGTCCCTAAAGGGGTGAGGTGAGAACTTGATTGTTAACTACCATCTCCACGCCTGGAATTCACAGGACCACGTTGATGGCAAGAAGCGCATTATGTTCTCTACCCCGCATACCCGAAGAAATGTATTGGCCACTCCAAAATTTATCAATGGTAATTCTTAGTAATCATCTGACGGTAGGCCTTGCTGGCAGAGTACATAGTCTCCTAAGGACAAGAGTATAGCCCATGCGGTTAGGATAAAAAAAACACTTATAGGATTACAAGGAGTCAAGGTTTCGAGGAGGAGATAAAGTCTTATAATTTCACTTATAAAATAGATTTGATAAGTATTAATGTGGAAGAAGAAGTGCTTAAGCTCCTTGTAACAAGATTTGAGTTGAGTATGCGTTTAATTTGAGAATCTATGGCCACGATCAAGTAGGTGGGGCCAAGATCTTTTCAAAGTTGGATTTATTATTCGATTATCATCAAGTTAGGATAAAAGATGAGGACATAAACAAAACAACATTTCAGACAAGATATGCACAATAGGAATTGGTAGTCATACCTTTCGGACTCACTAACGCACTAGCCACGTTTAGACAAGTTCGTACTCGTATTTAAAGACGATATTGTGGTCTATTCTAAAATGGAGGAAGAACATGAAGAACGCTTAAGAATAGTTCTACAAACTTCGAGGAAACACAAAATGTACGCAAAATTTGATAAGTGTGATTTTTGTCAAAAGAAAATACAATACCTAGGACATGTAATTTTAGCAGAAGGCATTGCAATTGACCCTAAGAAAATAAAATCCATCATGGAATGGCCGATACCTAAGGATGTAGCGGATATCCGGTCATTCATGGGAATTACCAGATATTATCACAAATTTATAGAGGGGTTATTCAAAATAGACTACTCTATCACGTCATTAAAAAAAAAGGGACCAAGTTTAATTGCTCATAGAAGTGTCAAGATAGTTTTAACAAGCTGAAGGAATTATTGACAACTGCACACATCTTGATGGTAGCAATCCAAATAAAGACTTTATCGTCTGTGTTGATGTGAGTAAAGAAGGATTAGGTGGTGTCCTAACTCAATAATCCCTTATGACCGCTGAAACATAAAATACAGAGTTACAAGGCCGAGCTATCCCTTTGTAATGTACCTAAAAAATCACCATAAAAAAATAAATTTGTTTGTACATTTATTCTTGAAAAGTTTCGAGGTCTCAAGCAAGTAGGCTATCTGTAAAAATCTTGAGTTGAAAGTTTGTTGGAGACCTTACTGTCATTGATTGCATTTACTATACAACTTAAAACTTCCTACTGATACAATAAGTGTGTCCTCCTCCTTCAATGTTTATTTAAAGTCTTGTAACAATTTCCAATATTTCTTATTTGATGATGTCTATAATACCAGCACAGGTTTAACTATACGAGCGCCTTGCAAACAGGTTTGTTACTTCTATATCTCTAATTGGAACAAAAAATTCTCCAATCAACACACATCGACTCCCGAAATCGCGAAAATGTGACTAGCATGTCAGGGTTTCGTAGTTGAGGATTTTGCAATTACAACAGCCAACGTCAACGCACAACAAATCCCGAAATTGCGAAACTTGATCCACATTTTTGGGATTTCGGAGTTTGGAGTTTCGCGAGTTCAACAACTAAGATCAACACATGACAACTCCCGAAATCACAAAAAGTGACCATCACTTCAATATTTCGCGAATATAGAGGTCAAACATCGAGAGGTACAAATCTATGAAATATGAAACAAAGGGAAGGTTGGACTAGAGCTTCGGTGTTTCGGGCTTTCGGAACTTCGTGGGTTCAAGTGCCTCAATAACAATGACATAATTCAATTTCTGAAATGCGAAAAGAGAAGCTCATTACTTCGGTATTTCGGGTTTCAGAATCCCACGACTTCAAAAGCCAAACATCAAACACAAACAATTTTTCGAAATGCGAAAGAGGGAGAGTGGGTCCCACATTTCAGGATTTCGAGAATTCGGGCTTCGGGGTTTCGTGGTTTCAAGTACCCAAACACCGCATACAACAATCCCCAAATTTCGAAAGCAACAAAATGTGGGATCCACTGCTTTGAGATTTTGGGTTTTGGGATTTCGGGATTTACAAACACATGGTGCATACACACAACTGAAAAAGAAAATCCGAAATGAAAAAAATGATTAGGGTGTGGGCCCTACAATTCAGGTTTCAGGGTTTACTAACTCCCGATGCAAAACATTACACAACATCAAATGCTGAATCGCAAAGTTACAAAAAAGGTAAGGGGCCCATCCAATATCCGGTTTCGGGGTTCGAATTTTCGTGAGCACAAAAGTCAATCATCAACAGACTGCAACTCCCGAAAGGTGATTAGTACTTCGGGAATTCAGAGTTGGGGATTTCGCAAGTGCAAGTGCCCAAACAAGCACACATACAAACCTCCGAAATGAGGAAAAAGGGGAGGTGGGTCCCGCACTTCAGGATTTCGGGTTTCGGGATTTCATGGTTTCAAATACCATACCACCATACACAACTCCCGAATTCTGAAAGGTGAAAGGATGTGGGACCACCACTTCGGGATTTCGGGTTTCATGATTTTGGGGTTTCAAATACCAAACCACAATACACAACAACTCTCGAATTCAAAAAAGTAAAAGGATGTGGGACCACCACTTCGGGATTTAAGGATTTCAATGTTTCAAATACCAAACCACAATGCACAACAACACCCAAATTCCAAAAAGTGAAAGGATGTGGGACCACCACTTCAGGATTTCGGGATTTCAGGGTTTCAAATACCAAACCAGAATATACAACAATTCCCGAATTTTCGAAAGGTAAAAGGGTGTGGGACCAACACTTTGAGATTTCAGGTTTCGGGGTTTCAAATGTAAAACCACAGTATACGACAATTCCCGAATTCCGAAAGCATAAAGACTTAAGAGTTTTTTCTGCTCAGAAGCATACAAAAGAATAAAGGTTTTCTGTAAGGAAAAATATCTAAATTCTTCATGGACCTTGACTAAGGAGAGGGTAGCCCATTTTGAAAATAAACAATGAAAGCAAAGACCTCCAAAAGGAATCTATTCTCAAGATTGTTTTAACACCCAGAAAAAAAAACAAAAAGGGGTTTCCAAAATTATTTAACTCCCGAATTTTATCATTCTAAACACACCTAATATATAGATTGCATATTGTTAGATACATAGTATCCGATAAAACATTCGAACAGAAAGTTGGGAGGGACTCGTTACAGATCTGATTTAATCAGATACAATACACTAGATGCAAAAAGGTCATACAGACAGAAAAGGTAACTTATTCCAGTTCAGATTCAATCTATACATAACATCAAAAGACATAGCCATTCATAATAGAGAGGGGAAAATTAACATATCTAAATCCAATCCCTGGGAAGACAAAGTGAACAACCACGTTCCTCCCAACCGTATAACAGGGCATCCAAAATCACTTCCCTGATTCACCCCCTAGCCTGACCATGAATCCATGAGAGCGAACTTGGAAACTCCTCCTCAGCTATGTCCTTCGATTCCAACAATTATCTTCTTGCTTCACACTTACTCAACAGTTCTCATAACAGCAAGATAATTTAGTTTCAACAAAACTCCTCTTGCCTCACACTCAATCCACAGTGCTCATAATAGAACGAGAGTTCTAAAATCCTTTTCCATCATACTTGTCAGCATCCTGCCTCCTCGCATATGCTATTTATCCATTTTTTCCCAGGTCTTCTCCCTACTTTGGGGATTTTCGCAGCTTTTCTTAATCCCTGATTTTCAGTGGCTGCCAATGGCTAGATCTTTGATTTTCCACTTGTAATCATCAGCCCAGAGGTAGCTCCAACTTGTTCCCCACTCATGGAGTGATGGTCAGTTGATTTTAACATGGTTCCATTTGTCCTCCTGCAGTTAATATAATTATTTTGTTGTGATACAAGTGTCATATTCAAATAGTTAGTTGGCTCCAAACAGATCTATGTCCAACAGTCACAATAATTAAATACAATTATTAATTTTGAAATTCGGAATTTCCATAAATGGAAAAAAAATTCGAGATTCGAATTTGCCAAAAATGGAAATAAATTTCCAGCACATAAAAATAAAAAAAAATATTTTGGGGGATGTTACATACTTTCCCCCCTTTAGTAAAACACTGTACTCATTTTTTTTTCCTTTCCTGGAACATGATTGGATGATATTTCTGCAAATGTCCCTCCAATTCCCAAGTGGCCTCCTGAGGACTAAAGTGCTTCCATTACACTTTTACTTGAGCGAGAGCTCTGTTCCGAAGAGTTATTTCTCTCCGGTCCAGAATGTGCAGGGGTTGCACCTGGAACTCACCCTAGGGCTCCACCTGCACCAAGTTACAATCAATCATATGAGTAGGGTCATGAATATATGTTTTCAACAAAAAAACATGAAATACATTATGAATTCTTAGATTAGCTGGAAGTGCAAGATGATATGCTACGGGTCCAATTCGAGCTAGTATCTCGAAGGGCCCACAAAACCTCGGTGCCAACTTGGCACAATTTTCCAACTTCAGCGAGCTTTTCCAGGCTTTGACCTTCAAGAAAACATGGTCTCCCACTTGAAATTCCACGTGTCTTCTTTTCTGATCTGCATAGCTCTTATGTCTGTTCTGTGCTTCTTTCAAGTTCTTTTGTACCTTTCTTACCATGTTCTCCATTTCTTGGAGCATCTCTGGTCCAACCATCAGTCTATCAGCTGGGTTATCCCAACTAATCAGAGTTGTACACTTTCTGCCATACAGTATTTCGAAAGGGCTCAACTTAGCCGAAGTTTGGTACCTATTGTTATATGCAAATTCCACCAAGTGCAGGTAGTCTTCCCACTTCTTCGATTTTTTTCTTAGATACATGTGGAGCATATCCTCAATTATTCAATTTGTCCTTTTGGTTTGTCCATCCGTTTGTGGATGATAACTCGTACTGAAATTCAAATTAGTATTTATCCCTCCAAACAATTCCTTCCAAAAAGCGGATGTGAATTTTACGTCTCTATCTGAAATCACCATTTTAGGAATACCATGCAGTCTAAGAATTTCTTTCATGAATATTTCAGCAATGTTAATAGCTTTAAAAGTAGACTTTACAAGAATAAAGTGTGCAGACTTACTGAGTTTATCGATTACAACCATGATTGAATCATTATGTTTCTGGGTTTTAGGCAAACCTATTATAAGGTCCAATGAGATGGTCTCCCATTTCCATTCTGGTACTAGTAATGGTTGTAATAGGCTGGCTGGATGCTGGTGTTCAACCTTAACCGGCTGGCAATCTTGGCACCTAGCCAAGTACTCTGTTGTTTCTCCCTTCATATTAGGCCAGTAAAATAGTTTTCTGAGTGTTGTTATTGTTTTCTGGTAACCTAAATCTAGAGAGTATGGTTTCTTATGCACATCGTCTAAAATAGTTAATTTTATCTTTGTTGAATCTGGTATGTAAAGATTGTTTTTAAATCTTAATAGTCCCTCCTTGTCGATACATATATCTGGTTAATCTGAGTTTGTGACACTATTTTGCAATTCTGCCATCATCTTAGTGTAATTTTCGTCATTAACACTTGTCGTTCTTATTCTTTGTTCAAGATCACTTTCTACTCTACTGATATTTATCTCAAATAACCCATGGATTCAGCGGCTTAAAGCATCTGCTACTTTATTTTCCTTACCCTTGATATGTCTGACTTCGAAGTCAAATTCGCTCAAGAAGGCTAGCCACCTTGCTTGTCTCACATTAAGGTCTAGTTGGTTAAACAGATATTTCACTCCACTATTACCTGTTAATAGTAAGAATTTTCTACCCATGATATAGTGTCGCCACATTTTTAAGGCATGTATTACTGCTGCCAATTCTAAGTCATGAGTGACATAATTTCGCTCGTGTTCCTTTAATTTCCGTGATTCATAACAAATCCAATTCTCTTCCTGAGTTAGAAAACCGCCTAGCCCCTCTTTACTTGCATCAATGCATACTGTGAAGTCTTTATCTGGGTCTGCTACCTTCATGATGGGCGCCGATGTCAATAATTATTTTAGCTTTCTAAAATTGTCTTGACACTTTTGCAACTAGTTAAACTTGGTCCCTTTCTTTTGTAGCGACGTGATAGGGTAGGCTATCTTGGAGAACCCTTCTATAAATCAACGATAATATCCAGTGATTCCCATGAATGATCATATATCTATCACATCTTTAGGCACTGACCATTCCTTAATGGATTTTATCTTTTTCGGGTCTACGACAATACCTTCTGAGGAAATGACATGTCCTAAATATTGGATTTCTTTTTGATAGAAATCACATTTGTCGAATTTTGCATATAGTTTATATTTTCTTAGTGTTTGTAGGACTATTCATAAGTGTTCATCATGTTCCTCCTCTATTTTAGAATAGACCAAAATATCATCGATAAATACTACTACGAACTTGTCTAAGTACTGGTTAAAAATGCAATTCATTAAAGACATAAATGTGGTTGGTGCATTAGTGAGTCCGAAAGGTATGACTACAAACTCGTAGTGTCCATATCTTGTTCGAAAAGCTGTTTTGTTTATGTCCGGGTTTTTTATCCGAACTTCATGATATCCAGATCGTAAATCAAATTTTGAGAAGAAGTTGGCCCCAGCAACTTGATTTAACAGATCATTTATCCTAGGTAAGGGGTATTTGTTCTTAATGGTCACTTTGTTCAGTTGTCTATAATCGATACATAGTCTTAGAGTACCTTCTTTCTTTTTCACAAAGAGGACTAGTGCACCCCATCACGAGACACTTGGTATGATATATTCTTTATCCAACAATTCCTGTAATTGTATTTTTAATTATGTTAGTTCAGGTAGAATCATTCGGTAGGGTGCCTTTGAGATAGGGGTTGATCCGGGTAGTAAGTCTATTGAGAAATCTATCTCTCTCCTAGGTGGCAATTCTGGTACCTCATCAACAAACATGTCTCTAAATTCACGTAGGACAACAAAGTCTTCTAACTTGGGCTTATCTTATTTTTCTAATAGATTCGTCACTTGGATGGCGTAAACTTGAGATCCTTTCCTAATACATTTTTGAGTTTCATCGCTATAACTTGTCTGACTGATACAGGTTTTGGTATGCCTTGGGCTGATCTAGCAGTGCCAAGATTATCTTTATAGCTAAGTACCTTTGTATAAGAATCTAGTACTGCTTTGTGTTGTTCCAACCAATCCATCCCAATAATCATGTCATAAGATCCTAGTGGTAGGATGTTCAGATTGGTCCTTATCTTTTGGACATCTAAGATGAACTCAAGATCATAAATAAATTTAACTACTTTTCTTTTAGTACATGTTGCTAGTTGTACAAGCCAAGATTTTTCATGCTTTTGTTTCTTAAGTTTATTCAACTCTACTACATCGGGAGTAATATAACTTAATGTAGCTCCAGGGTCAATTAAAATAGAAATTCGAGTTTCATGGATTTTACTTTCGACTTCTACGACCGAGGACTCGTGGTCAGCTTGTCGACCATCTATGGATGCATTTATTTAATGCAGACTTCTACCCATGTCACCAACTGTCGAGGCTTCCTCCAAATTGTGAACAAAATTTCTGTTTGCTGCAATTAAACGTGGACAGTTCCTCCTTAGATGAGGCTCTCCACACTCCCAACACTTTTAAGGCTCGTGAGCGTTGTCCCCAAACCTTTTCATTCCAAGGTTCAAAGGTTTACCACTACCTTGTGTATTCGAGTGATTGGAGTGAAAATCCTTCCTTGGAAAACTTATTGCTGCATTTCAATAAGGAGTTGGCTGGTGTCCTTTCTTCTGCTAGTGTGTTCCATCTTGTTTCTTATCCTTCCAAGTCTTGGGAAACTCTACTCACTATTTATACTGGTCATAGCACATGCGTGCCTTCCTGGATGACTCACTCAAGGATTTGGGGTTGTTAAACTCAATTTTATCCCTATAGGACTGTGGTAAACAGCTTAAGAATCACTAGATTTTTACCTTATTCTCCTGGATGTATGGTACAAACCTTAGTAGTTCCAGAAATTTATTTATAATGTCATCCATCGTCATTTGTTCAAGTCATAATCCATAAAATTCTTTCGTCTTCCTTTCATAATAGCTCTTAGAAAGGTATTGTTTCCTAAAACACTTCTTGAAGTCGGACCATTCCAATTGTTTCTCCTTTAGGCCCTTTGCCAATTTTAGGTCCTGCCACCAAATGCTGGCCTTCCGTTTCAGATTGTAGATGACCATTCTGACCTTCATGTTGCTGGAATAGTTGTAGATTTGGAATTATTTTTTGATGTCCAACAACCATGCCTCGGCTTATTCTCCTGTCTTGGATTCTCCATCAAAAGTAGCTGGTTTAATATTTTTAAGTTCTCCTTGAAGGTGGTCTGTTTGTTTTCTTTTTCTATCTAGTATGGTTTTGTCTTCAGCTGAAGGTGTCGCTTCAGACGAAATGTTTCCTTTTTCTGGTTTCGCACCAGAATTCTTGGAGGCCCTTTTGCAAACCTCTTCCTCTTGGTTATCATCTTTTGGACTTTTCTTAGTTACTATACTACGCAGTAGGCTTTCTGTATAAAGCTTGAGTTGAAATTTTGTTGGAGACCTTACTGTCGTTGATTATCTTTACTATAAAACTTAAAACTTCCTACTGATACAATAAGTGTATCCTCCTCCCTTCAATGTTTATTCAAAGTCCTATAACAATTACCAATATTTCTTATTTGATGATGTCTATAATACCAGCGCAGATTTAACTAGACGAGCATCTTGCAAAAGTCAATCATCAACAGAATGCAACTCCCGAAAGGTAATTAGTACTTTAGGAATTCGGAGTTCAGGATTTCGCAAGTGCAAGTGCTCAAACAACCACACATACAAACCTCCGAAATGCAGAAAAAGGGAAGTTGGGTCCCACACTTCAGGATTTCGGGTTTCGAGATTTCGGGGTTTCAATACCAAACCACCATACACAACAACTCCCGAATTACGAAAGGTGAAAGGATGTGGGACCACCACTTTGGGATTTTGGGTTTTGGGATTTCAAGATTTCAGGGTTTCAAATACCAAACCACAATACACAACAACTCCCGAATTATGAAAAGTGAAAGAATGTGGGACCACCACTTCGGGATTTTGGGATTTCAGGGTTCCAAATACCAAACCACAATACACAACAACTCCCGAATTCTGAAAAGTGAAAGGATGTGGGACCACCACTTCAGGATTTCAAGTTTCAGGATTTCGGGGTTTGAAATACCAAACCACATTATACAATAATTCCCAAATTTCCAAAAGGTGAAAGGGTGTGGGACCAACACTTCGAGATTTTGGGTTTCGGGGTTTCGGGGTTTCAAATTTCAAACCACAGTATACGACAATTTCCAAATTCCAAAAGCATAAAGACTTAAGAGTTTTTCCTACTCGGAAGGATACAAAAGGATAAAGGTTTTTTGTAAGGGAAAATCTCTAAATTCATCATGGACCTTGACTAAGCACAGGGTAGCCCATTCTGAAAAGACACAAGGAAAGCAAAGTCCTCTGAAAGGCATCTATTCTCAAGATTGTTTTAACACCCCGAAAAAAAACAAAAAAGGGTTTCCAAAATTATTTAACTCCCGAATTTTATCATTCTAAACACATCTAATATATAGATTGCATATTGTTAGATACATAGTATCTGATAAAACTTTCGAATAGAAAGTTGGGAGAAACTCGTTACAAATCCGATTTAATAAGATACAATACACCAGATGCAAAAAGGTCATACAGACAGAGAAGGTAACTTATTCCAGTTCAGATTCAGTCTATACATAACATCAAAAGACATAGCCATTCATAATAGAGAGGGGAAAAATAACATATTTGAATCTAATCCATGGGAAGACAAAGTGAACAACCACGTTCCTCCCAACCGTAGAATAGGACAGCCAAAATCACTTTCCCGATTCACCCTCTAGCCTGACCATGAATCCATGAGAGCGAACTTGGAAATTGCTCCTGAGCCATGTCCTTCGATTCCAACAATTATCCTCTTGCTTCACACTTACTCAACAATGCTCATAATAGCAAGACAATTTGGTTTCAACAAAACTCTTCTTTCCTCACACTCAATCCGCAGTTTTCATAACAGCAAGAGAGTTCAGAAATCCTTTCCCAGCATACTTGGCAGCGTCCTAACTCCTCGCATATGCAATTTATCCATTTTTTCCTAGGTCTTTCCCCTCCTTTGGGGATTTTCACAGATTTTCTTAATCCCTGATTTTCAGGGGTTGCAAGTGGCCAATTCTCTGATTTTCCACCTATAATCATCAGCCCAGAGGCACTTCCAACTTATTCCCCACTCATGGAGTCATGGTCAACTGATTTTATCATGGTTGTTCCATTTGTCCTCATGATGTTAATATAATTTTTCTGTTGTGATACAAGTGTCATAGTCAAATAGTTAGTTGGGTCCAAATAGATCTTTTCCCAATTGTCACAATAATTAAATACAATTATTAAATTCAAAATTCAGAATTGCCATAAATGGAAAAAATTTTCCATATTCGAAGTTGCCAAAAACATAAATAAATTTCCAACATATAAAAATAAAAATATTTATTTTGGGGGGATGTCACACCCTTGAATAGACTCTGCTCTTCATGATGCTCACCCTTCTGGCTTAAAATTACATCATAAAAAAAGAAGAAAAACACATAGGGTACTCTTTCAACATAACAAATTAAAACCCGAATACCTTTTGAGCTTTTGACTAGGAGTCTGCGCCCAAATCTATGCACGGTCGAAGTCCCTGCAAGGAATTTTTCAATTTACATTAGTATTGTATAATAAAAGAAGATTGGACAGAATCTTTAACGAAATAATGAATGATAGGAAGAGTTTAATGAAATGTGGTACTCAACTCATGGTGGGAGAACTAGGAGTCTCTTCCTCTGTCGCATCTGGTCATATAAACGTTCCAAGTCGAGGGGAGGATGGTTCAGGGACTTCTGATGGGTACCCTCGTAAACACAGAGCCCCATCGTTATATCTTGGTTCCCAATCCTTTAAATAATAAGAATGATAGTTTGAATATTAAAGAAAAATAATGCTTCAACCAATAAATATATATAAGAATGCTTCGACTTCATAGACCTTCATACAAAACAAGCACGAATGTCTCCATGAGTACTATGACTTTCTATAAATTTGACCCAAAAGAAAATCAAATACACAATGAAACTTAAGAACCTGTTAGGGACTTACGAAAGCGTCTTAAGGGATATAAAGTTTTGATTAGTACTCCAGACAGGAACTTAACGCGCGACACTACATGAGATACGAACATCTAAGCTATACCTGAATGGAAATAAAATGCAGGCAACCTAAGAAGTAAGAGGCTCTGAACAGGTAATACACAAGAAGCATTCTAAAGAATTTACAGTTGGGATAGCCTGCTTTAAATTATAGAATCGGTACCTATACCCGGATGTTTACGCTTGGGGTAGAAGAGGAAATTGCGAGGGGAAGTCCAAACTCTGGACAATAATAATAATCCTCTCTCTCTCATAACTATGCATTTAAAAAACCCAAAGCATAAGGAGTAGTCCAATATACTGAAAGGAGAGTTTCCAAAGAGCCAAATCTTTGAAGGAAAGACATTGTTTACAAATAATCTGTAAGAAATAACAAATACTGGAATGACCAAAATCCCTCTCGACTTTTCTTACTCATCATAAAACAACGACAAGAGTATCGTAACTTACCATGAAGATGGGTAGCACATGCATATCTCATGAGGGGAAAACCTTCAGAGTGCCGACTACCATCGCAGAGGAGAAAAGCGTAAGGAAGAAACAAAACCCTAAACTCTAGGCGGGAGAAATCCAATGGAGCAATAACCATTACTACACAGACTAATAGTAGGAGTACGAAGGAGCTATCCAACCATCTGACATAACAGAGGTGGCATAAGTGTATTGGATATAGGGTGAGTGGTGGCCTCAGAATGTGAACTCGCAGCGCCTCCATTAATATACTGGATAGAGGGGTATTAACTCCGAGTGACAGAAAAACACTCAGACTTCTTGTCAAGTTAATGCACTATTATGACTCGCTCATTGTTTAGTTAAGATGATTTAGTTCGTTAGCCCTTCATTTGGACTACGGGGAGGGTCAGTTAGGATTAGAGTGAGTCGAAAGTTAAGTAACTTTAAATGCTTACAAGCTGCGACCCTTAACCCTTGAGTTTCTCCTTTTATAAAAGTAAATTGTTGCGTATTCAAGTAAGGGACCATACATAGGGGTGAGGGTTAAATTGTTTATAGGACTAAAATTCCTCTATATTCCATAAATGTATAGATATAATTGTATTGTGTCTATTAGTAAGATGGGAGGAGATGCCAAAGTCAGTTATTAAATAGAAGAAGGAGGTTCATTGTAGTTCAATTGTCATTAATAACTTCATTGTTTGAAGGCTAGGAGAAGTAATGTTTCCCAAACATACTAATAATTTTTTTATTTTATTTTGGGTAAATTGGGGTACATTACATATGGTATTAGAGAAAAAAGTTACAACACTGGGCATGAACAGGGCCACATTAGTTTCTTAGTATATATTTCGATTTATGTAAAACTAATAAATCTTATGATTACAAATAGAAAGCCATTTCTGTTTTGTGTTAATTATGGCAGCTCAGGAGGGTGCATAAATCAAGATGGAAGGAATCCACAGCAAGGACCTCCTGGAGATCCAAGATAGAACAGTAATGGAAGCTCACCCACGGAGGTGTTGGAAAGAATGAGGAATCTTATTGTCGAACTGCAGATTTCCAAAGCCGACAATGAAAAATTGAAGAAAGCACAGGAGGAACAAGAAGAGATAAATGAAGTCCTGCTGGAAAGTATAGTGACCAAGAAAATCCCAAAATATGATAACCGTGGTGCAGAGGTCAGCAAAAGGGCCTCCAAGAACTATGGGCTAGAAACAAAAAAAGGAGACAGTTCATCTGAAGGAACACCTTCAGCTGAAGACAAAACTAAACTAGATAGAAAAATAAAACAAATAGACCACCTTGAAGGAGAATTTTAAAAAATTAAACCAGCTACCTTTGATAGAGAATCTAGGACAGGAGAAGAAGTTGAGGCATGGTTGTTGGACATCAAAAAATACTTCCAGATCTATAACTATTCCAACAACATGAAGGTCAGAATGGCCATCTACAATCTAAAGGGAAAATCCAACATTTGGTGGTAGGACTTGAAATTGGCCAAGGGCCTAAAGGAGAAATAGTTGGAATGGTCCAACTTTAAGAAGTATCTTCAGAAACAATACCTTTCTGAAAGCTATTATGAATTGAGTTTGACAACCCCAAATCCTTGAGTGAGGTATTCAGGAAAGCACGAATGTTCTATGACCAGTATAAACAATAGGTAGAGTTTCCCAAGGCCTGGAAGGATAAGAAGCAAGATCGAATGAACCGGCGGAAGAAGGGATACCAACCAACTCCTTATCAGAATGCAGCAAAAAGTTTTCCAAGGAAGAATTTTCACTCGAATCATATTAATGCACAAGGTAGCAGTAAATGAGTAAACCTAGGAATGAAGAAGTTTGGGGAAAACTCTAGGGAGCCATTAAAGTTTTGGGAGTGTGGAGAGCCTCATCTAAGCATGAACTGTCCACGTTTAATTTCAGCAAACAAAACTTCTATTCACAATTTGCAGGAAGCCTCGACAGTGGGAGATGTGGGCATAATCCTACATCAGATAAATGCAACCATAGATGGTCGAAAAGATGACCACCAGTCCTCTGTGGTAGAAATTGAAGGTAAAATCAATAACACTCAAAAGAAAAATTAATTGCCCTGGAGCTACGTTAAGTTATATTACTCCTGATATGGTAGAGTCAAAGAAATTTAAGAAACTGAAGCACGCAAAATCATGGCTTGTGCAATTAGCAACTCGTACTAAAAGGAAAGTAGTTGACTTTGTTTCAAATTTTGAGTTCATCTTAGATGGTCAAAATATAAGAAAAAAACTAAATATCCTACCACTAGGATCTTACAATATGATTATCCGGATGGATTGGTTGGAACAACAAAAAGTAGTATTAGACTGTTATACAAAGATACTTAGTTATAAAGATGTTTTTGGCACTCTTAGAACAACCCAAGGCATACAGAAACTTGTATCAGTCAGAAAAGTTTCAATGATGCAACTCAAGAAATTTATTAGAAAGGGATGTCAAGTTTATGCCATCCAAGTGACAAATCTATTAGAAAAAGAAGATAAGCCAAAGTTAGAATACTTTGTTGTCCTACGTGAATTCAAAGACATGTTTGTGGATGAGATACCATAATTACCTCCTAGAATGGAAATAGACTTCTCCATAGACCTACTACCCGGTTCAACCCCTATCTCAAAAGCACCTTACCGAACGAGTCTACCATAAATGACATAATTAAAAATACAATTACAGGAACTGTTGGAAAAAGAGTATATCAGACCGAGTGTCTCACCTTGGGGCCACCAGTCATCTTTGTGAAAAAGAAAGAAGGTACTCTAAGACTATGTATCAATTATAAACAACTGAACAAAATGACTATTAAGAACAAATACCCCTTACCAAGGATCAATGATTTGTTCGATCAAGTAGGTGGGGCCAAGATCTTTTCAAAGTTGGATTTATAATACGATTATCATCAAGTTAGGATAAAAGATGAGGACATAAACAAAACAACTTTTCGGACAAGATATCGACACTACGAGTTCATAGTCATACCTTTCAGACTCACTAACGCACCAACGACATTTATGTGCCTGATGAACAGTATTTTCAGTCAATACTTAGACAAGTTTGTGGTAGTATTTATTGACGATATTCTAGTCTATTCAAAAACGGAGGAGGAACATGATGAACACTTAAGAATAGTTCTACAAACATTAAGGAAACATAAACTATACGCAAAATTCGACAAATGTTACTTTTATAAAAAATAAATACAATATTTAGAACATGTCATTTCCTGAGAAGGTATTTCCGTAGACCAAGAAAAGATAAAAACCATTATGAAATGGACAATAAATAAGGATGTGACAGATATCCGGTCATTCATGGGAATCACCAGATATTATCAAAGATTTATTGAAGGGTTTTCCAGGATAGCCTACCCTATCACATCATTACAAAAGAAAGGGACCAAGCTTCACTAGTCGCAAAAGTGTCAAGATAGTTTTAACAAGCTGAAAGAATTATTGGCATCGATGCCCATTTTGAAGGTAGCAGACCCAGATAAAGACTTCACAGTTTGTGTTGATGCAAGTAAAGAGGGACTAGGTGGTGTCCTAACTCAGGAAGGGTACGTGATTTATTACGAGTCCGAGAAATTAAAAGAACACAAGTGAAACTATGTCACTCACGATTTAAAATTGGCAGCAGTAATACATGCCTTAAAAATGTGGCGACACTATATAATGGGTAGAAAATTCCTACTAATGATGATTAATAGTAGGATGAAATATTTGTTTAACCAACCAGATCTTAATGCAAGACAAGCAAGGTGGCTAGCCTTCATGATCAAATTCGACTTCGAGGTCAGACATATCAAGGGTAAGGAAAATAAGGTAGAAGATGCTTTAAGGAGAAGAGTCCACAGATTATTTGAGATAAATATCAGTAGGGCAGAAAGTGATATGGAATGTGGTTGTTCCCTTTACCTTCTCTGTGAACTGGTTCAGATATGTTAATCATTCCTCTCTCTTTTTGAATGATTATATATATATATATATATCCGATGTAATGCATCTGGTTATGCTAATGTGAAATATTTTCAGGAATGAAATCTGGTCATTTGTGTAAAGTTTATAACATATAACAAAATTCTAGAAATGTTTCTCCTTTAACTAAATTTCTAGGCAAAATTATCTATGCTTAAATGAATCTAAAACAGATTCTATCTACACGTGTATGTTATTCCTGTTATTAAATTTCTAGGCGGAACCATCTATGCATGATTAGATTTGAACAAGTCTGTGTATATATCACCTCTATATTTCCATAAATATATAACTATATATATATATATATATATATATATAACTATAACTATAACTATATATATATAGATCTAATTGCAGTTGGTACTTTGCGTAGGCTTTATTAATTAAACGAAAATTAAATAGTATACAGATAAACAATTATTCCAACCAGAAATCAACTATGATAATAAGGGCATTACAGAATAGAAGGAACTATATGGAAATAATTGAATATACCTATACATTTTTCCTCTGACAGAGCACTACCATAGATTATATAGCATCCTCACTGTACCATTGAAGAATTTTTGGATAATCTCATCGTACTTACTACATAAATTCAGTTATGGAAGTATGTCGTTATACTGCAAATAATGTTGCTACAGTTTTAATACTTGGATATATAAACAGTGAAGAAATCAGTCTGTATAGACTTACTGCGTTTAAAACGGAATTCCTTCCAGATCTAGTTCGCACCGTATAAAATTATGTTTATATATATAAGTACAGGACAAAGGTTATCTATAGATCATAACCTAATATGAATAATTATACAGAGTCATTGTCCTCACCATTTATCGAAGCAGGCTGAGACAAGTTTGGAATATCAATATAAGCATACAGTATCGAACATTCATATAGAGTAACATATCCATACATAGAATATCGATATATATGTTCAGATCTATACAAAGGTCTGATATTCGGGTTTTCTCCTTTTGGAGGGGTCCATTTTTCTCCATATATAAATCGCCTAAAAGAAAACATAAGTTCCTTTCCTTACATTGCATGATTGTTATTCGGACAACAAATATAATAGACAATAAAATACAAATCGGAAGACAGTGTGAAAGAGTAAAGGTTATAGGATTAAAACTAGAAAATCGATGAAATTTGTTTCCATAATATCCAAGAAGAAAAATAAATACAGAATAAATATCCTTAGAATTATGTTGATATCCTTTTCTAGAATTGTTCATTAAGAGACCAAATTGCTCGACAGAGGTCACCGTCCGTAGTGCCCTAAAATAAAATACTCAACATATAAAATTTAACAACATATGAATTCAGCCAGATATACATTAATAAGGTAATAATCTCTTATGGCCACTAAAACTTTAAATACAGAGTTACACGGCCAAGCTATCCCTTGAATAGACTCTGTTCTTCATGACGCTCACCCTTCCGGCTTAAAATTACATTAGAAAAAAAGAAGAAAAACACCTAGGGTACTCTTTAAGCGTAACGAATTAAAACTCAAATACGTTTTGAGATTTTGAACAGGATTTTGCATTTGAATCTATGGACGGTCAAAGTCCCTGCAAGGAATTTTTCAAGTTACATTAGTATTGTATAATAAAAGTAGAATGGACAGAACCTTTAATAGAATAATGAATGATAGGAAGAGTTTAATGAAATGTGGTACTCAACTCATGGTGGGAGAACTAGGAGTCTCTTCCTTTGTCGCATCTGGTCGTATAAATGTCCCAGGTCGAGGGGAGGATAGTTCAGGGACTTCTGATAGGTACCGTGATAAACACAGAGCCCCATTATTAGATCTCAGTCCCCAATCCTTTAAAGAATAAGAATGATAGTTTCAATACTAAAGAAAATTAATGCTTCAACCAAGAAATATCTATAAGAACACTTCAACTTCATAGGCCTTCATATGAAACAAGCATCGATGTCTCCATGATTACTGTAACTTTCTATAACTTTGACCCAAAAGAGAATCGAATACACAATGAAACTCTACAACCTGTTAGGGACTTATGAAAGCGTCTTAAGGGCTATAAAGTTTTGATTAGTACTCGAGACAGGAACTTAACGTGCAACACTACATGATATACGAACGTCTAATCTATACCCAAATGGAAATAAAACATAGACAACTTAAGAAGTAAGAGACTCCGAATAGGTAATACACAAGAAGCATTCTAAAGAATTTACAGTCGGGGTATCGTGCTTTAAATTATAGAATCAGTACCCATACCTCGACGTTTACGCTTGGGGTAGTAGAGGAAATTCCGAGGGGAAGTCTAAACCTCGAACAATAATAATAATCCTCTGTCTCATAATGACAAGTTTAAAAAACCCAAAACATAAGGAGTAGTCTAGTATACTAAAAGGAGACTTTCCACAGAGCCAAATCTTTGAAGGAAAGACATTGTTTACAAAGAATCTGTAAGAAATAAAAATACTGGAATGACCAAAATCCCTCTCGAGTTTTCATACTCATCATCAAACAACGACAAGAGTATCGTAACTTACCATGAATATGGGTAGCACCTGCATATCTAACCAAGGGAAAAGCTTGAGAGTGTTGACTACCATCGTAGAGGAGAAATGCTTAAGGAAGAAACAAAACACTAAACTCTAGGCGGGAGAACCCCAATGGAGCAATAACCATTACTAGAAAGACTCATAGTAGGAGTTTGAAGGAGCTATCCAACCATGTGACATAACAGAGGTGGCATAAGTTTATTGGATACGGGTGAGTGGTGAACTTGGAATGCGAACTCAAAGGGCCTCCATTAATAGACTCGACAAAGGGTTATTAAGTCTGACTGACAGAAAAACCCTCTTGTAGATTTAATGCACTATCACGACTCGCTCATTGTTCAGTTAAGATGATTTAGTTCGTTAGCCCTTCAGTTGGACTACTGGGAGGGTCAGTTAGGATTAGAGTGAGTTGAAATTTAAGTACCTTTCAATGCTTACAAGTTGCGACCCTTAACCCTTGACTTTATCCTTTTATAAAAGTAAATTGTTTCGTATTCAAGTAAGGGACCAGACATAGGGGTGAGGGTTAAATTTTTTATAGGACTAAAAGTCCTCTATATTCAATAAATGTATAGATATAATTGTATTGTGTCTATTAGTAATATGGAAGGTGATGCCAAAGTCAGTAATTAAATAGGATAAGGAGGTTCATAGTAATTCAATTATCGTTAATAACTTCATTGTTTGAAGGCTAGGAAAAGTAACGTTTCCCAAACATACTAATAATTTTATTTTATTTTTTGGGTAAATTGGGGTACATTACACAGAGTATCTTGCAGTCACCTCAGTCAGTACACAAACATTATGCTTTAGAAAAGTTCTAGAATAAATTGGAGAGAAGCAAATTCATCCTACAATGATATTTTGTGACAACACTAGTGCCATCAAATTGGCCAAGAATCCAACAGAACAAAACATTTTGATTTAAAGTATCATTTCATTAGAGATTTGTTGCAAAAGAAGGAATTAGAACTAATGTATATAAAGACCCAAGAACAACTTCAAGACATTTTCACTAAGGGAGTTGCTAAAGTCCAGTTTTTGAAACTTCGAGATCAGATTGTTAGCCCCCTCATCATCAAGGGGAGTATGTTAGTAATTGATGCAGCATTGTCAATCATCTGACATGATACAATCTATTTACAATATTATTTTATGTCGGTTAATATTCAGATATAGATTGTCTCACTAAATAATACATGCAAAATGCACAAATAGTTTTCTAAAATCATATTTTGTAAGCGTTCAATCAGGAGCCGCTAACTGTTTGTTCTATGAATCTATGTATTGTTATAAATATCAAGGTTGATCACACCGAGTGGAACCTTTTTGTGCAAATAAAATTCTTTCTTCTTTCTATGATATTATGATTTAATCCTTTAGTATTTAGTAAATTGTTATGCTATTTCATTAAATGATTATCTAGTCCATAGATATGCATGCATAGATCCTTGTTGGACTATCCGCTGCACCTATTGTGGACTAAGTGCAATGCTAGGAACATGGGACTAACCGCCCACTCAAGGTGATGTTGCTGATTTGGAAGTTTACTAACACCTGTGGGTTTTGGTGTAACGAAAAATCTTAACATGGTATCAAAACCTTCACTGAGGTTCAATTCCATCGATTTACACCCAAGGGGGTGTTGGATTAACCACCGCACCTCTCGTCGACTAGGGGTGTTGGACTAACTGTCGCACCTCTCGTGGACTAACCGCCATGCTGGGAACATGGGACTAAGACTAACCGCCCACCCAAGGTGGTGTTGCTGATTTGGAAGTTTACTAACACTTGGAGGTTTTGGTGTAATGGAAAATCTTAACAATATTGAAGTTCCATTTAGTTATAAATAATTATAAAAGTGAAAAGATTAAGATATTTTTTTTTAAAGTGAGAAAACCAAAATGCTTTTTAAAGTCAGCCAAAAAGCTCCATATGGAAGTTTGTAAATTTCCTTTTGGTGGGTTTTATATTAAGGTTCCATAAGGGACTATTAAAGTTTGCAGTAGTATAAACGCTCTACCTTTTGGTTGTTTTTGGACAACTTTTTCCATTTGATTTTGACCAAAATCTGATGTTGAATGGTTGGATCTACAGATTTGAGTGGTTAAATTTGTATAATCTGAGTGCCCAACAGGATGAATCCATTTAGGCATTCAAAAATAAAGTTTAAATAATAGAAAATAACAATTTTGTCCAAAATTACATCCAAAAATCCGAAAAGGTAGAACGTTTGGCCAACGCCTTAAAGTTTAATAACAAAAAAAAAGGAGAAAGGTTATATAAGTGTGGAAAAGTGAAAAGTTCATATATATTATTACTAGCACAGCCACTAACTCGCGGCTGGTGAACACTGAAAGAGTTACGGTTGATAAAAAAATACTCACCTTAAAATAAAAGCCAGTCACATAATGAAACTCTAACTGAGCTAGATAATTAAACTCTGAATATTTCCAAAAGTTAATCATTTAAATGTGGAAATCATATGATGTTACAGTATTTTTTTAATATGATTAGGTAAATGTTAAAAAGTAAAGAGGGTAAGGATGCATTTATAAATGCAAAGAAGTTATCAATAATAAATCTAATCCATTGATTTTGGAGGACGACTAAGAATATATCAGCATCTTCAATGCATAACCATCAGATTAGAATTTAAGATTAAAAGATCATTAATTCTTCCCATCTCCAATAGGTATACGCCTTTCGACGTAATAAAAAACTTATATAACTATAGAAAAGTGAAAAGTTAATGTATCTTATTATAAAAAAGTTATATAAGTATGCAAAAGTGAAAATTATATATATATA
>JASDQU010949209.1:32643-63750 GCA_032191745.1 Picea mariana | reverse complement strand
TCCTCCAGGACCATGCTCAGGTCGCTCCTGCTCTCGGTACTCCATGTCTAGGACCATGTGGGCCTCGAGACATGATCTCCTAGTTATCCCTAGATATCGGGGATAACAGGGCTCTCGTTCACAAATGGTGGGCTGGAGAGAATTGTTCCTCTTCTTTCTTCCACGCCACAAACTAGCAACCATCAATTAGAGCATAAAAAAACCCAACAGACAACATGGGTGGGTGGAAGGTAGGGAAGGCCTTGAAATCCCAATGGGGGTCCTTACTATCATTCTCTCACAACCAAACACCCCTTCAATCGGGTGTGGGAAGAAGGAAGATATATATTTTGTTGTTCTCATTCATCTTTGTCATAGATAAAGAACCTTCTCATTCAGTATGCGTTTTCTTTGATCGAGTTTTCTCTTTGTGTGCCTTTGCATTAGACAGGAGAGTCTATATAGATGAATGAGAAAATAGATAGTTGGAGAAGAAGGAGTCTTATATCGTTGATGGACTACAACTCAGGGGAGGGCAGGAAGGTTCTGTGCGCCTCTCCTCTTACTTTTTTGTAGCCCCTTGTTCCTCGGATACAATTAGATCCTTCTACGGCAAAATCTCATGTTGTGGAAACCATTCGATGGCTTCCTTATTCAAACCTCAAATTGTATATGGGTATAGACGGTATCTCTTTCTTCTTCATGATACTTACCTCTTGAACTAGTTGATTGATCATTAGAGATCCTTTAATCAAGTGTATGTGAGTAAAAGGTAGGTGATTGATCACAATCGGTGTTAATACCTTATCTACGCCCTGAACCCTGATTCTAAACGACTGAGTGGATATACCTGAATTCAAATAATTTGTTGTTGTTCAATACATCTAAACGATTGACTGGATATACCTTGTATTGTGTCTCATTCATATCCTTAAGTTCTAACTCGATCACAGATGGGGAAGGTCTAATAGAAGGTCAATCAACATACCGTTTGACGAATCATTAGGGAGGAGGAGATAACGCGATTAGACCGGAGATATCTAACTAACTTGAGCACAGATGATGGGTAAGTTATCCTCCCTTTCTTTCTATAGTTACAAGGTCAGGAACTCATGAGTTATAACTCATACGACTAAGTTCTCAGTGAATGGTCTTGCCTCAAATCATGATAAGTTGATGATACCTCATTAGGAATCAGTGCTCAACCCATCTCAATCAGGTAAGATCAGTTCTCTGATCTTATGTGTATAGCTCATATTGCTTAGGTAAGATATCATTCTGTGAGATCATAAGGTGTAGAATACAATAATAAGTGCACATAAGTAGATAGATCGGTAGTCGAGAAGGCAATCGTTTACTCGTTCCAGCTATTCTCATTCATAGTTCTAAACACAAATAAGATCCCCTCTACTATACACTTAGAGGACTGTTCTAATTTCGTGGATTTCACTCGTTCTCACCTCGATTCATTATTATTCCAGTTCAACCCTTTTGAACTCTATCATAAGGTTCGACCGAGATCAAGAGAGTGAGAGAACAAGAAATGAATTGTTAATGCTCTTACTCATACGAATCTAGGTTAAGGTGGTGAGGAACACCACACCAAATATTTCTTTTTATTAGGAGAATCCTTGCTTGTCGGATCCCTTAACCCTCTTCAGAATCAAAAGGGAGTAAAGATCGAAGATCCTGATCAACCAACTAACTGGGATTATCTCCATCGAATATGTGCATTAGGTATAACTATCTACCGCCACTGAAACAGGATGGATATGAACGGTTCATCTTAGACAAGACACCACCACGGTATCATTCAAACCCCAAATCCTACCTCAAACTGTCTTAATGAGATAATAGCATTCTCACACCTGCCTAGCCTACCTACCTCCCATACATATTAGTAGCATGCATCACACTAAAGCCACCATCCTACCTACCTATTAAGTGAAGTAAGCTATTAAGGGATACGGAAGAGTAAAGGATATCGAGAGGGAACGGAGATGAGCTTTTTATGCTCGGCTTGCTGGGTCCCCTGAATAAAAAAATGACTATTGAAATGGTTCTGTTAGCAACATTTCTTGTCTTCAGTATTGGGATACACAGGTCTGCAGGTTGCCCGAGGGGCGCCCAAGCACAGCACATAAAAGAAGTCATTTTCGGACTTAAAATCAAGCGAGCGAGCAGATTCAGCCTTCGGCGACAGAGCAAAGCAGCAATTGATGGGAAATTACAAATTAACCGAGTTGCGTCAAGTATAGCGCTAAAGTTTTAAAGAGGTCGACGGTCAGAATCCCTCGGAAGGTGTTCGCAGAGTTGCGTGAGCCGTTGATCGCGAGCAGTTCAAGCGCAGTGTTTTTTTTTCGCGAGCTCGGGGTTCGTGAGTTCAAAGGGCGAACCATATCCCATTGGTTGCGTGAGATTCCGAGTTACGACAAAGTGTCCGAAGAAAGTCAACCGTCCCTGACCATCGCACCTCGGGACTTCGCGAAGGGAGAATGCCAAAGTCTGATACTCCAGCTCGCGAGGTCACGAGTAGCGAAAAGCGCGAGCACCCGGGCCCACAGAAGTGCCGAGAAGAACGAAGCCGTCGGATCCAGAGGGACACGTGGTGCACAATTGAGCCCCCCGCCTTTTCGCCCATCGCGGTTTCAATGCGCAAAAGGCAGTTCCCTCATGTCCCGATATGCGAAGTAGTGAGAGCATTCAGGACCCAGGGTCCACCGCAACATCGGATGAGTCAGAACCGTCGGATTTGAAAGGCATGTGGCACCAGATTGAGCTATCTCGGCATATCGCTCATCGCGATTTCAGGGAGCAAGAAGCAACCCCTTCCTATTTGCGAACGCCGAAAGCATATTTGAAAGTAAGCGTCGGGTCACAGCCCGTGGTCACTGAGGAGAGAAAGGAGCTACCCAAAAAGGGTTCGAAGGCGTCGGATTCCAGTCACAGAGAGGCCCGACATAACCTCCCGCTGCCATCGAGCCTGACTGCGATCCTGGTCTTCGCTTGGAGTAAATGAAAGCCAGGAGAGGTGGTTGAAACCTCTCATCGTTCATTAATTGTGAAGAATGGAGGGTCTGGTAAGCGTTCCGCTCGAGAGGGCCCTGTGTACTCTTTCTCTCAGAAAGGCCATGCCGAGTCTTCAACTAGCCGGAGGAGGCCTGCACACGCTAGCACAGCATTTACTAACTCAGCTACTTCCCCTGCGGGAGCCATGCGCAATTAATGGGGTGTCTAACAAAGAATATCAGTATGCATTTGACTGAAAAGACACCAAGCCTTGGGCGACTGGGCACGCCTCTGTTGGGCATTTTTCTCTGAGTATATAAGCTTAGTTTTTGTATTTTGTAAAGGATCGATGGTAGAGCAAAGCTCCCGATTGTAAAGTTCTAACAGATATCTTAGCTATGGTTATGCATCTGTATGTAAGATTTATTGTTTAATTGCAGACAGTCTTTCTTTTCCCGTCTAAGTTTTCATCTTACACTAAGAGAGTTCATGATCGACTGATTCGCATGAATTGTGGCATTTCTGTTATGATATAGGATTTATTGTGGCATTATTGTTCTCTCTGGTTTTCTGCGTTTGAGCGCAAGAAGATCTTGCGTTTAGATGTTTTCTTCCACAGTCTGTTAGGAACCTGATGTTTAGAACAGACCCTTGCATTTCTCTTATACAAGTCTTCCCCCTACTCACCCTCACTACAACTCACTGTCTGGAGTTGTCTAAGACCTCACTTGCCCATGCATACCTAACCTAGTTTCGGAAGTTAGAACCACATCGTTTGAGTTTATCTCCATTTGATCACCCAATTAAACAAATCGTGACATTAAACTGATGGGTGTCGGGCTCTGCTCCTGCAAGCAATCCAGGGGTGACTTCCGACGCTAACATTTCTGGCGCCGTTGCCGGGGACGAAATTGAAGATTTTCCCTAGGTAGAACAACATTGAGCCTCTGAATCCGAAGGTGCATCGGATTATCAGAGCCTTTCCAGATTGCTAATTTGCACCTGGCGACTCCATTGTGACGACTCCGCCGGGGAGAACCTACTCTGTTAATTGTGGCTTTCAGAGGCAGGCATACACGGTCTCATCCACAGCTGCCTCTAGCTATGCCCGAAGCAAATCCAGAGGCGGTGCTCATAAAGGGAAAGGCCTCTGAAGGAGAAGCTTTCGTCGCTGAATCAGGTAATCCACTATCCCCTTCTGTAGAAACTCCATTTTCTTCTCCTCAGCTTCCCAGCAGACCGTTTTCTGAAGTTTCCCGCTTCCTAAGTTTCGGGAGTGTTCCTGCTGAGTTTTCCCTCATGATCTGGGATTGGAGGGAGAAATCCTTGTCACTCCCCTCTCCTTTGAAGTTGTTTATCGGCGAAGACCCTTAACTGCAGTGGATCTTCCCGCTCCTGCACGAAGAAAAGCGCCTGTCGACCCGAGTTCATTAGCCTCCGCCTTGAATCCTCTCCAATTCTCCACTTTGCTTCAGGACTCATTCCCAGTAGCCCCTTCGCGAACTCCTTCTCCTCCAAGCTCTCCTCCACCTAATATTCCTATGGCTAGTGCTAATCCTCCTTCGAATAGAATGGACGCCATAGTCGCTGCCAGATATGCTCCCTTAATCCTACCTCATCCTGTGAATCCTCTTCCTGCTAGGGATTACTTGAAATACATGCCCAAGTTCACTGGGGAAGGAGATATAACTGTCGAAGAGCACCCGGCTGCCTTCTACAGTTATGCAGACAACCTAAACATCGAAAATGAAGATGTCTGGATGAGAGTCTTCGTCCAGAGCCTGGACGGCGAGGTGAGAAAATGGTTTAGAGGATTGGCTCCAGGGTCTATTACTGGGATCGAAGCTCTAGATAGTGCTTTCCTGAGACAGTGGGGAGATAGGAAGGATTTCATGTATTACATGACAGAGTTCGGGTCTTTGAAGAAGATGGAAGGAGAGTTTGTCTCTGATTTCTCTAAGAGGTTCAATAAGATGTATAACAAGATTCCTGCAGAGATAAAGCCCTCAGAAGCCTCTACCCACATTTCCTATGCTGGTGCGTTTGGCCCTGATTTCTGCCTTCTGTTGAGAGAAAGAAGAGCCACCTCCCTAGCCCAAATGCAAGATGCGGCCATAGAAGTGGAATCCAACATATTAGCAGCTGACAGACTGAGGAACAAGGCCGACACAGACAGAAGAAAGGGAAAGTCGGAAGCCTCAGCTTCTAGCTCATTGGTGACTCACCCGCAAGTGGATGAACTCACTAAGATGGTGAAGTCTCTGTCTGCAGAGATGGAAAGGATGAGGGTGGAAGGGAGGCAAGCGTATAAAGGCCCTCTGATCGCCGAAAATAAAGGAGGATTCAGGAGGCCAAATAATTTTACTCCCCCCAATATGCAAAGAGAGAAGGGAAGAGACAGAGAAGACCAGAAGATTCAGGCCCCTTTTCAAAACAATTTTGTGATCGAGGGGAGAGACGAGGAGACAGATGAACTCGATCCTGAAATCCATTACTTCGGAGATACTCCTCCTTTTCCTCATCTCACTCAATCTGCATACGAGGAGTCACTCATGGACAATCAGCTAAATGAGCTGAGCAAAGGAGACAAGGCTAGCGGTGGCCGAGGCAGGTATAACCTGAGGTCCGACAAAAAGACAGCAGCACCTGATATTCCTGAGCAGTCCACTAGAACAGAGAATCATGCTAAAGAAGTAGCAGACTGTCACAGAGGTAAGAAGGCTCCACCCCTTTCTCCCATTGTCCACAATCATGTCCCCGAAATAAGGGAAATTACAAAGATTACATCTTTTAATTTCAAGCATGAGATTCAAAAGATCAGAATCCCTGTACCCCTCACCGAGCTAATCAAACATGACGAATTTAAAAAACGCTTCTCTGATCTTTTGTAGTCTGAAGCCTCATCCCCTCCCGCAGACTCCATAAACCTCCAAGACGAAAAGCCCGCAGTTATCCTAGGTCCCATGGTAGAAGATAGAGATGATTCTCCCCCCCCCCTTCTACACCTCCCTGAACATACATGATAAAGTGTTGCACAATTGCTTGATGGATTCGGGGGCTTCTCACAACCTCATGCCTAAAACCGTCATGGAAGAATTGGGATTGGAAGTCACCCGAGCATATCATGACCTCTATTCTTTCGACTCCAGGAGAGTTCAGTGTCTTGGGGTTATTAAAGACCTGGTTGTGACCCTGTTTCAACTGCCCATGAAAAGTGTGGTCATGGATATCGTAGTAGTTGATGTCCCCCCCAAGTTCGGTATGCTATTATCAAGAGATTGGATAAAAAGATTGGGAGGAACCTTACAAATGGACCTAACCTATGCTACCATCCCGGTGTTTGGGGGAGAACATAGAAGGCTATATAGGGAAGCCCAATTGGCCTATATAATCAGTGATGAAGCCAATCCCACCAACCATCCTATTTTTGCCGTAGACACTGATTTAGGTTCCAGTTTACTCCAGCTCACTCATGCTCCCGAGCCCCCTCTCGAGCTCAGAAAGAATCCCACCTCTCCTCACGAACTTCCTCCTTCCATCACTCCCGTTTGGAAAATGTTTTTTGACGGAGCCTGTTCCAGGGAAGGCACTGGTGCTTGGGTGTTTTTTGTGTCACCTGCTCAGGAAACCGTATCTCTGTCATACAAATTAGAATTTGAAACCACCAACAATGTGGCAGAGTATGAAGCCCTAGTCCTAGGATTAAGAGCTGCAAGGGGAATGGGAATTCAAGAGGTAGCAGTGTTCGGAGATGCAGAGTTGGTGGTCCAACAAATCAGAAGCGCTTATCAAGCTAAGCATCCTCGACTTAGAAATTACAGGAATGAAGCGTGGGACCTAATTGACAATTACTTCTCAGCCTTCAATATATCTTTTGTTCCAAGGGAAGATAATGTTGTGCCCGATTCTTTAGCTGTCTCAGCCAGTTTGCTCAAAGTTCCTCTGCCGCCTATGGTTAGCTCTGATGTTGAGATAAAATATAGGCCCTCTGTACCAGACAATGTCAAGCATTGGAAGGTATTCGAAGATGATCTGGAAATCGAAAGATTTCTCCATTCTGTTGATGAATTTTCAGCGTTGCACATTGATCAGGAGCCTGATACAGAGGAAAGCCCTCACCCTGAGGTGTTTCTAAATAAAATTGCTGACCACCAGATCATTCAGCTACCCAGCAATCATATTCCGAGGGGACTAATTCCTTTGGAAAGATTGTTTGATGGGAATGATGTGCCAGTAAAGGGCAGGGTTTCAGATAAAGATTCCGACACAGCCGAGTGCAACATTGGCACACCGGAGGAGCCTAAGTTTGTCAAGCTGTCAAGTAGTTTGACCACAGAACAGAGGGCCGAATATACTGAGCTGCTGAAAGAATTTGCCGATGTGTTTGCATGGACCTACGAAGACCTCAAGACATATGACACATCTGTCATTGAACACAAGATCCCATTAAAGGAAGGAGCTAAGACAGATAAATCCCATGTTGTTGCCTGTCATGGAAAGAGAAGTAAACAAGTTGTCGGAGGCCCAGATCATCGTCCCCTTGAGATATTCCGATTGGGTGGCCAATTTGGTTCCAATAAGGAAGAAAAGCAGAGAAATCAGGCTCTGTGTCGACTTCAGGAACCTGAACAGAAGCTCGAAGAAAGATAATTACCCCCTACCCAATATGGAGCACATCTTGCAGAGGGTAACCGGAGCATCTAGGATCTCCATGATCGATGGTTTCTCTGGCTACAATCGGATATCGGTCATGCCTGAAGACAAAGAAAAGACAGCCTTCACCACTCCCTGGGGCACATTCATGTATGCCAAAATGCCATTCGGACTGATGAATGCAGGAGCGACGTTTCAGCGAGCCATGGACATAGCCTTCATCGGAGAAAAAGATCGGTTCGTGGTGATCTATCTAGATGACATCACAGTCTTCTCAAGGTCCGACAAAGAGCATTGCAGTCACCTGAGGAAAGTCTTCTCAAAATGTCGAAGATTCGGCCTATCCCTGAACCCCAAGAAATCCTTGTTTGCTATGGAGGAGGGGAGTCTACTAGGCCATATAGTATCAGCAGAAGGAGTGACGATTGATCCTAGCAGAGTGGAGGCAATTCAGACATTGTCGCTTCCCAGGTCGAGAAAGGAAGTTCAAGCCCTCTTGGGGCAGATTAATTTTCTGAGGAGATTCGTCTCGAATTTCGCTGAGTTGGTGAAACATATCACAGCCATGCTCAAGAAGGGAAATGAAGTAAAATGGACCGCTGAACCCAGGGAATCTTTTGTCCAGATAAAGAAGGCATTGACTGGGGCACCAATGCTGATCAGCCCTGACTATTCGAAAGATTTCCTAATTTTCTCCTTCGCATCTTTTGATACAGTAGTGGCAGTCTTGTTGCAGAGAAATGAGGAGGGGCGAGAGCAGCCCATTGCTTTCTTCAGCAAAGCGTTGAGAGATGCAGAGGTCAGATATGAAATCATGGAGAAACAGGCCTATGCCTTAGTGAAAGCCCTCAAATCTTTCAGGGTCTATGTCCTGCACTCGAAGGTGATCGCATACGTTCCTTCAGCCTCTGTGAAGGACATCCTTGTACAGCCCGACATTGATGGGAAGAGGAGTAAATGGATAGCCAAGATCCTGGAGTTTGACCTGGAAATAAGGCCTACCAAATTGATCAAAGGTCAAGGCTTAGCCAAGCTGCTGGCTGAAGCCAATTCTCGAGCTTTGGGGGTAAATTTCATGAACAAATGCTCAGGAATTCAACAAGGTCAGTTGTCTGAAACAGACCCTCAAAGGGATCCCCCATTGGCTCGATGTCCTTGGTATAAGGATGTCATATATTTTTTGCAAGAATTGCGGCCCCCAGATGGCCTGCAAAGAAACAAAGCAAGAGCTCTTAAGCTCAAGGCAGTCAGGTACTACCTTATTGATCAAATTTTATACTGGAAAGACCCCCTGGGGGTGCTTTTGAAATGCATGGATCCACAGGAGGCCGACAGAATCATGGTCGAGTTTCACAGCGACCTATGTGGGGGGCACCATTCCTGGGAGACCACAGCCCACAAAATCCTCAGGGCTGGATACTACTGGCCTACCGTGTTCACTGATGTCTGCAAAAGGGTTAGGGCCTGTATCACATGCCAAAGATTTTCAGGAAAGCAACAGCTCAAGTCTTTGCCTTTGCAGCCTGTAGTTGTTTCGAGACCTTTCCAGCAATGGGGCCTGGACTTTATTGGAGAAATCCACCCTGCTTCCAGTGGGCAGCACAGATGGATCCTGACGGCCACAGATTTCTTCACTAAATGGATAGAAGCCATCCCTACCAGGAGCACTTCCCATAAGGTAATCATTGGGTTTTTGGAGGACCTCATCACGAGGTTCGGCTGCCCAAATAAGATTGTCACCGATAACGTAGCCGCTTTCGGGTCCGAGCCATTAGCCAAGTTCTGTGAGCAGTTCGGGATCAAACTGATTCACTCTACCCCATATTATCCACAGGGCAATGGTTTAGCAGAGTCCTCCAACAAAAGTCTAATAAGAATCATCAAGAGACTGTTGGAAGACAACAACAGGGCTTGGAACTCGAAGCTGAAATTCGCTCTATGCATTGATCGGGTGACTACAAAAAGATCCATAGGCACCTCTCCTTTCCAGCTGGTGTATGGAGCGGAAGTTGTTTTCCCTTCTCAGCTGGCCATTCCTGTAGAGAAATTCTTCCGAGACTATCAGGAAGAGCCCAATGACATGATCAGAAGAATTCATCAACTGGTGGAAGTCCAACAGGCCAGAGACCAGGTAGTGGATAGAATTCAGGATCATCAGCAGAGAATCAAACAGGTAAGATCAGTTCTCTGATCTTATGTGTATAGCTCATATTGCTTAGGTAAGATATCGTTCTGTGAGATCATAAGGTGTAGAATACAATAATAAGTGCACATAAGTAGATAGATCGGTAGTCGAGAAGGCAATTGTTTACTCGTTCCAGCTATTCTCATTCATAGTTCTAAACACAAATAAGATCCCCTCTAATATACACTTAGAGGACTGTTCTAATTTCGTGGATTTCACTCGTTCTCACCTCGATTCATTATTATTCCAGTTCAACCCTTTTGAACTCTATCATAAGGTTCGACTGAGATCAAGGGAGTCAGAGAACAAGAAATGAATTGTTAATGCTCTTACTCATATGAATCTAGGTTAAGGTGGTGAGGAACACCACACCAAATATTTCTTTTTATTAGGAGAATCCTTGCTTGTCGGATCCCTTAACCCTCTTCAGAATCATAAGGGAGTAAAGATCGAAGATCCCGATCAACCAACTGACTGGGATTATCTCCATCGAATATGTGCATTAGGTATAACTATCTACCGCCACTGAAACATGATGGATATGAACGGTTCATCTTAGACAAGACACCACCATGGTATCATTCAAACCTCGAATCCTACCTCAAACTGTCTTAATGAGATAATAGCATTCTCACACTTGCCTAGCCTACCTACCTCCCATACATATTAGTAGCATGCATCACACTAAAGCCACCATCCTACCTACCTATTAAGTGAAGTAAGCTATTAAGGGATACGGAAGAGTAAAGGATACCGAGAGGGAACGGAGATGAGCTTTTTATCCTCGGCTTGCTGGGTCCCCTGAATAAAAAAATGACTATAGAAATGGTTCTGTTAGCAACATTTCTTGTCTTCAGTATTGGGATACAAAGGTCTGCAGGTTGCTCGAGGGGTACCCAAGCACAGCACATAAAAGAAGTCCTTTTCGGACTTAAAATCAAGCGAGCGAGCAGATTCAGCCTTCGGCGACAGAACAAAGCAGCAATTGATGGGCAATTACAAATTAGCCGAGTTGCGTCAAGTATAGCGCTAAAGTTTTAAAGAGGTCGATGGTCGGAATCCCTCGGAAGGCGTTCGCGGAGTTGCGTGAGCCGTTGATCGCGAGCAGTTCAAGCGCAGTGTTTTTTTTCGTGATCTCGGGGTTCGTGAGTTCAAAGGGCGAACCATATCCCGTTGGTTGTGCGAGATTCCGAGTTACGACAAAGTGTCCGGAGAAAGTCAACCGTCGCTGACCATCGCGCCTCGGGACTTCGCGAAGGGAGAATGTCAAAGTCTGATACTCCGGCTCGCGAGGTCATGAGTAGCGAAAAGCGCGAGCACCCGAGCCCACAGAAGTGCCGAGAAGAACGGAGCCGTCGGATCCAGAGGGACACGTGGTGCACGATTGAGCCCCCCGCCTTTTCGCCCATCGCGGTTTCAATGCGCAAAAGGCAGTTCCCTCATGTCCCGATACGCGAAGTAGTGAGAGCATTCAGGACCCAGGGCCCACCGCAGCATCGGATGAGTCAGAACCGTCAGATTTGAAAGGCGCATGGCACCAGATTGAGCTATCTCGACATATCGCTCATCGCGATTTCAGGGAGTAAGAAGCAACCCCTTCCTATTTGCGAACGCCGAAAGCATATTTGAAAGTAAGCGTCGGGTCACAGCCTGTGGTTACTGAGGAGAGAAAGGAGCTACCCAAAAAGGGTCCGAAGGCGTCGGATTCCAGTCACAGAGAGGCCCGACATAACCTCCCGCTGCCATCGGGCCTGACCGCGATCCTGGTTTTCGCTTGGAGTAAATGAAAGCCAGGATAGGTGGTTGAAACCTCTCATCGTTCATTAATTGTGAACAATGGAGGGTCTGGTAAGCGTTCCGCTCGAGAGGGCCCTGTGTACTCTTTCTCTCAGAAAGGCCATGCCGAGTCTTCAACTAGCCAGAGGAGGCCTGCACACGCTAGCACGGCATTTACTAACTCAGCTACTTCCCCTGCGGGAGCCATGCGCAGTTAATGGGGTGTCTGACAAAGAATATCAGTATGCATTTGACTGAAAAGACACCAAGCCTTGGGCGACTGGGCACGCCTCTGTTGGGCGTTTTTCTCTGAGTATATAAGCTCAGTTTTTGTATTTTGTAAAGGATCGATGGTAGAGCAAAGCTCCCGATTGTAAAGTTCTAACAGATATCTTAGCTATGGTTATGCATCTGTATGTAAGATTTCTTGTTTAATTGCAGACAGTCTTTCTTTTCCTGTCTAAGTTTTCATCTTACACTAAGAGAGTTCGTGATCGACTGATTCGCACGAATTGTGGCATTTCTGTTATGATAAAGGATTTATTGTGGCATTATTGTTCTCTCTGGTTTTCTGCATTTGAGCGCAAGAAGATCTTGCGTTTAGATGTTTTCTTCCACATTCTGTTAGGAACCTGATGTTTAGAACAGACCCTTGCATTTCTCTGATACAAGTCTTCCCCCTACTCACCCTCACTAAAACTCACTGTCTGGAGTTGTCTAAGACCTCACTTGCCCATGCATACCTAGCCTAGTTTCGGAAGTTAGAACCACATCGTTTGAGTTTATCTCCATTTGATCACCCAATTAAACAAATCGTGACATTAAACTGATGGGTGTCGGGCTCTGCTCCTGCAAGCAATCTAGGGGTGACTTCCGACGCTAACAGGTTCTAAAATAAATCATCTCTCATGGGTTTTCATGTCATTTGAAGCTCATCAAATGGGGATCTGATTGGGATGCTCATAGCGACCATCATAGGGAAGTTGCTTGGATTAGTCATTGCCCAAATGATTATCAAAAGGTGTGTCCAATGGAGACACAGAATTGGGAATCGAAAGGCCATCAAATGGAATGGGATCTCGCAAAGGAGAATCCCTTATATATTCTCTTATAGAGGGGCTCATCCAAATCTCACCACACGGAGGATCTAGCGTTGATGTTTATATAGGTCCGATCATCCAATATAAGATCAATCCTGATCAATGGAGGATGGATGATTTTCCCTATTCTAATGCTCCTATCAATCTTTAGCTGAAGCATATCAGAATAGTTGATACGATCTAAAGCACTCTTTCTTCTCGAGCTGGGTGGTCATAGGGACGAAATAAGGACTACCAGGACGTAGTAGAGCGTACATAGGGCTATATGAGATGGGCTCGAACCATAGACCTCTTGTGTTTGAGGAAGCCATCCATGATTCAACAGGTTCCCCTGACGTAGGCCTTGCTCGGACATAGATTAGCTCAAATTAAAATAAAGAAATAGGGAGGGTCTCTACTCTATAAGAAAAGAATAGGGTTGAAATGGGAATGTAAGGTGGAGTGAGTGGAGTGGAGGTAGAGATGGTGAAAGATAAGGAAGGATGTAGAGTTAGAGGAATAGGTTTCTTAGTAGTAGAGGAAGAGGGAGTGTAATTAGTGTTTTCTTTGAGGATTGATTTATATATATATATATGGTTCTTACCTTTTATTGCTCATGTTCACTTTGGAATCCTCCATTGGTTTTTCTTACTTCCCCTTTATTCCATGATCTTCTTCATGCCCCCTTTCTCTTTTTCTCACCTCCATTTGGGTATTCGGGTGGTTAATCTCCCCCTACAGTAGTCAAGGAAGTTGTAGTAGTGCTTATAGTTTATGTATTTTGGGTGTTTTCTCTAGCCTTAGTGGCTTGTTGCCTTTCTTGTCCGTTGTATGTATGAGTCTTCTACTACTACTATTTTTCTAACCCTGATGTGGCCTTAGTATTTCTTCCACTAGAAACAACGGTTGTTTCAATGGAATTATTTGGCTTGCTCTAAACTCCCAAACCTTATTTGCTAAGATGTTGGGTGGGTGTTGGTACAATCAAAGAAGCCTAGGCTTTCCTTCCTTGTCCAATGACCCATATTTAGAGTACCCCATGGCACTTTCTATTTCACACTAGGCCATACAACTTGGCCTTTTCCTCATTTCTCTTTTTCCAAGGGCCTATCTTCTGCACTAGTGGGGTACCAATTCCCTCTTCCTCCTATTCCTTATCACTATCACTTCCTCACAGACCTTTCATAAATAGTTTTTACTAAAGCTCAATGATTTTTCCATCTTTATGAGTCTCCTAAAATGAAAAATTATGCTTATAAATGCCAAGCCTCATTATGCACCAAGTTAGAAATTTCACTATGTTCCATCCTTTAGCCCTGAGCTTTTTATTCCAATTATTTGGAGGACTAGAATTGACTTAGGGATTGCTTCCCGTTGTTGTCTATCCAACTTCAAATAGTTAATGGGTGTGTTCATTTAGTGGATATGTGTGTCCACCACTTCTATACATTTCCCCTGCTCACTCACCTACCCATATGCTACTGAGAGCACCTACTCCCATGACATTAGGTTGGCCAATATATCAACCCTTGGTATGTTGTAGTGAGAAAAAACAAACATTTCTAGTTAGGCCTCCTTATTTGGATCAAGTTATGAAGATAATAGTTCAACTCAATATCTTCTTCCAAATTCATTTATGTAGTTATCTAGGTTTCCCTATTATAGGCCTCTCTTTCAGTGAAGAAGAAATTCTGAAAATAAAATGGTGTTGGGAATTGTAATCTTGCTTATGTCCTCTAAAACTTGAGAAACTAAGACCAACATGATCCATTTTCCTAATAAACTCCAAAGAAAACATTATGGTGGTCAGGAGGGGAGATTATATCAATTTCCAACAAAAATCGAGATTGTAATGACTATGTAGTACTCATAAATGTACCAATCTGTTTTCCTAAAATTCTAATCAAATTGCAATGTCTTCCTACATTCCATGGGCATCCTGTAGGGTCACTCTCCTTCCAAAACCTAGAAATCCCTTCTAATGAAACCTTATACCATTTCCTTGTAAGTAGTCATGTTTTTCTTTTCTTTCATATCGTTGTTCCATTCTATACTAGGATAGTTTGGTTTGCCTTATCCACTCATTTCAGTTTTCAAAATGAAAATGGGCTCGCTTAATGGAAGAGGATGAGGAAAACCAAGTAAGACTAAATTCTGAAAGACCATGATTGGCCAAACTCTACTAATTTCTTATGCATAAATAGGATAAGATATGGAGTATACTTAAATATTTTGCGCTAGAAATGTATCCTAGTCAAGATGTAAGTCATAAAAATATCCTTATATTATCGAGAAAACTCACAGTTCTTAAGGTTTACCAGCAACTTGTGTTCCTAGGTTAGGCTTGTTTTTTTATAAGCCAACTCATTATTGAAATAAAGCTTACTATGTGTTTTTAGTGGCTCACTATTTATGCAAAAATGAGGTATCGAACTTTTTCGTATGGTGTTGATTCGGCCTCTGCGCTAGAGTTTGCATCCTTTTTTCATTCTCTTCCCTCATCCCGGGGCTATCTTGTAGTGAGTTAGCCAAATGATCCTTGTGATCTTTTTTGTGTCCTTCGAAGGTCTTACTATGCCTGGCGATACAAGCAACAAAATCTCCCTTGGGGTCGTAATCTCTAGCCTCCACCATTCTAGGGCCTAGCACAACCAAGGGGAGGGATATGCCTTCTCCTGCTTCCCATTTAATCAGTTGGCTTTTCCATCCTTTAATAGACTGCTCTGTCGGGCTCTCCCAGACAGGGTGGCATTCCTTGTTGTATTCACTGAGCACGAATCTGGCAAGCTCTAATGGATCCTCATCGCAGCCATACATTCTCATATAGGTGCAGTTGGTTCCATAGAACGAGCGAGCTGCCATAGTTATTGAGGAGCCCTTTGGCTTTTTATGAGAGGTGGGTGCGGGTCTCAACGTACTCGAAAGGGAAATGGTCGTGCAAAGAGAGACGACTTCTGAGTTCAGATCTAAAAACAAGAAAAACTTATTATTGAGAGGGCGATCCTCAACCGACTAATGGAGGTTGATCCCTCTTCGATCCACTCATAGTGCGGCTTACTCACTGGTTGGCCAACTTATCAATTGAACCAAGGAACTCGGCAAAAAGAAGTGGAAAGTTCGAGTGGGATAGGATAGCTTCGCAGTGACAACCTCGATCGAATTTCTGTCTAGTCGGGAGGCATCCGAACCACAGAAACTACAGATTTCAATCTAGCCTAGTGAGGGAGAGCAACAATCTATTTACGTAATAGTTTCGAAAGATCTTCAAACTCGATAGCAAGAGGCCCAATCATTTCATTTCTTTCTTTATGTAAAAGACCAAAGACTTTTGTTTTTTCGGGTACAACTATGAAATTAACTCTTTCTATTAGAAACCCATCATAGAGGTAGGTAGGCGTAGGAAGGTAGGCATTATTTCCCACTAGCAACTCGAGGCAACCCCACCCCACCTGACCAATGCGAGTCTCACACTTCGTTCGGTCCAGTTCATTTCTTTTGGTTCGCCTTTCAAACAATTTTAGAATGATTCAATCTTCGGAAAATAGATAGATATACACGCTTCATCACATCCCCGGTGATTCACCTTTTTCTCTCGGCAGCCAGCTAACCAATTCTTTTTTTTCCCGCCAATTCACTCATTAATCAAATTGTTCGAGTGGGTTGATTCCATTACATATATAGACCAACTAGACCGGTGACTTTCGTTTCAGTAAAGCGAATCCAACAACTCGGATCGATATTAAGGTGTGAATGATTTGAAAATCCCCTCAGTAAGTAACAGGAGTCGACGAACTAACTGGACGCGTAGGTGGGTATGAAAACACGAGTGTCCGAACACAGACGTCTATAGATTGTGCCAGATGATGTTCACCTCTTGCTTCGAACGAATTCGTTGCTTTCGCGTGAACGACTGAACACTTAAACCAATTAATTAATATAGAGAGCTTAATTCATGGATGAGGCAATTTGTTTTTATGTGTATAATAATAGTGTAGTGTCGGCGATCTCTCTGACAATCTATCTGGCTGGATTCCCGCATAATCAGTAATGTTGTCCAGCTCCGTTGTTTGGGATAATGGTTTTATGTTTCGAGCGGTGGACTGTACCTTAAAGTGGATAACGGAGGAGAGCAAGTACCTTTGAAGCAAGTTGGACCGGTAGAAGACGGGGAATCCTACTGATCAAAGAAAGTTGTCGATGAACCAACTAGGGATAGGCGTTTAAGGTCTTTAGAGCGAGTGTCCCAACAGTAAATAATGAAGAATGAATCATCCACTGTAAAGTGTGCCCATCACGATAGTTGCCAAAAGTTGTCTCCGAAATGCACTCGCATCGATCGGTATCTTTCCCCCGATGCCCGGCTTCTTTAAGAATAGTTGGAGGGGGTTGTATACCTCAATTTCAGTTTCCCGCTTCCCCGTTGTTTCAAGGATTTCTCTTTACCAAATAAAAAATTGAACGGGGGTGCAGGCACTCGGAAAGGCACCAACTGAATAAATGCACCAGACGTCCGATCTCGACTGGGCCGTTTCAATCGTATCTGCTATTAGAAATCCGATTCAATGTGCCTAAGGATGGAGAAAAGTGTACTAAATCAAGACTGTGTCCAAAAGAGAGAAAGAGAGCAGAACCGGAGCAGGAGGCTCTTATTTATCTCTATATTAATTTGAGGAATATGATCCCGGAGGTTTAGTCAGTTTAGTCGGATGAGTCCATCTATGGAGGTTTCACCGGCCAATAAAGTTGAGTTTCCCCTTCTGATACTTTCTATAGTGTTGTGCCGGCCAGATGGAACGGAAGATAGGGGTGACTTTGAAGTTGGACCATTAGAAAATGGGTCTCCTACTTCACTATCAGAGAAATAGGTCGATGAAGTCGATGAAGAAGTCTTTTTTACCGATGAAGTATCTTCCGCTCTATCCATGGGAAGTTTGATCGTTTAAAACCTCTATGATTGAGCTTGACCGGCCCCCTCTCACTTAAGTAGGTTCAACAAATAGCGCCCACGAGAAACCTCCTTCCTCTGTTTCCAACTAGGCCCCATCATCAGTCATTTATTGACCTATATGAATAGTTGGAAGTTTCTCGACTGGTTTAATAATAGTCAGAAGTTGAGAAGGGTTTACGTCTAATTGAAAAAATAGCTAATATTAGGAGAAGATAAAGTATTTTGTGGTTGAGCACGGGCGCATTTACAGGTCGCATGCAGCGATAGTATTTTCATTCTCAATATCTTTAGGTAGTCTTAATTCATTTGGTCCATATAGATTAGCTCCTAATGTTGTTTATCTTATTCCTCTTCTTCTCTAGGTTCATCTGGGTTCGGGTCGATCTAAACTAGGCCGGTATTTGTCGTCTAGTCTTCATGAAGAGATAGCCGCCCTGAGAATAGTTTTTTAGAAGAAGATTTGCGGCTAGACCGAATCATTTTATGTCTTCTCCTTTGAAAATAAGCAACACTTCGCCAAGTGATCTATAGAGTTATGTCCAGATATCCTCGGCTTTATGCATTTATCTTTAATAACGTGAATTTTACTTTACTAATGAAATTGGTGAAATTATTGACCGATAAAATCAATCTTTCCCAATGGAATTACCTCTTGGTGCTCCCTTTGGCATCGGTTAAGACTTCTAGTAGGGGGACCTAATAGTTCATCCCCACGCTGGTCATAGAGAACACCTCACCTACGCATGCATAGAAAAGGGAGGAATCGGCCCGTGCTGCTGGGTCTAAAAAGAGTAAGTCCCCATGGCCTTTCGCCTTTGGAAGCTTCTCCTCTCAACACCTATCTGATTTCGATACAGCCCTGCACCAACCAAACAGGTAAAGGACACGGTGCTTTACAACATTTCCCTATGCTCTACAACTCGACTGGACAGATACAACACAATAGATGGCGTACAGGGACGAGATCGAGCTCCTTCCTCGACCTATTTACTATTCTCTTAAAGGCCAAGGAAAGAAAGAAGTACGTGAAAACTCCTGCTCCGTCGCTATTGTTTTTTGGGGTTACAATAACCCATCTCGTCATATTAGAGAAATTTGTTCATACTGACTTCTCTCATGCTTTCTGCTACTGCTACCATTCTATTGTAAATGAGATTCTGCATTTCTCAATTGCAACCTCAAATTACCAGTCGATCTCAGTCTTACTTGTTTGTCTTTGAACTCTCTAATCACAGAATCTTTCTATCCTTCCTGACACCTTCTCTGCTGGTTTCTCCTGTGTTAGGTTGATCACTGTTTGAAGCCCTCTGTGCTCCACTGCTATCATCTGGCTTATGATGCTCACCATCACGCACCAAGTCTCAATTGTCTGCCTAACACGGTCCTCCTCTGACCTGCTATATGCCGTAAAAGTACTCCTGTCATGTAGTCTCGGCCTACTCACTCTCCAGGCCCTCAACCATGACCTATCCCTCCTCATGTTGTTGTCTATGATAAAAGTGTCAGGACAGGCTAATAGAAACATTTGTAGATGACTGTAGGACTGGGAGGTGTCACATGCTTTGGTCAATCCCAAGGATTCGACCAGAAGCTCGTCCATCGGTATCCATGATAGATACGCTATTGTGGTCATCACCGAATCCCAACCATCTAGTACAACCGGAAGTAACCCCTCCAACTGTTGGTCAACTAACCTCCATCTCTCATCTCCCATGCAACTGCTGAAATGGTGAAGCTGATCCCCCACAGCTATGTGTTGTTGCAAATGAGAGACATCTGCCTACTTCCCTAAGTGCGTCTCCTCCCTGCAAGGCACTATACCCCTCTAAATGCCATCATACATCTCGGCATGTCTCTGTGAGCTATCCCTCATAACCGTATGCTCTGGCATATTCATGTCGCCTCCCACAGAATCATGTTGCATCATAGATACAGGGCATACTGCTAGATCAACCTCTACATGGAGGTCAACCGCTCTCGAAACATAAATGGGAGTGTCCTCCATCAACTGGAGCTCCTCTGCTAGATCACCAACATCCTCTAGCAACGTGACTGAATGATACATCAGGATGTCCACCATGATAGGTGAAGTGGACCTCTGACGAATCTCCTCAAGGAGCTCCTCTGATCTGGACTCTGATTCTTGGCGGGTTGTCTATGTGCCTCTCAAGAATCCTCGAGTTCTCTCCAACTCCTGAGTAAGTCGGTCCATCTCCAACTCAAGCTCCCTCAGAGCCTCATGATACATCTCACCAACCCCCAACATGTAATCTCTGTCAGCCAACCACTGATAGTAGTCGGTCCTCATCACAGATACTCTCTCCCAAAGAGTACGAAAATCATCCATGGCAATCCCCTCATCTGAACTACCATGTGCCATTGATGCTCTCCAAATGTAATCTGCCATCCCTGCATGCATGTCATCAATACGTCTAGTGGCTTCCATGATCATAGCCTCACTAACTCTCAACTATGCTGCTAAGTGGTGACTCCTCATCATGGTCATGCTAAGGTGCCATCTCTGATGTCCAAAGCCCTGCAATGAATACCCAAGGTGATAGAATCTCCAAAAGCCCTGCCAATCACCTGCAATGAATATCTCTCCAAGAATGGTGCACCCCCCTTGCTGGAAACCCCCAACTGGTGCACCCTCTCTCTATCTGCACAAGTAACTAATGTGGAATCCTCCTGCAACTGAGTAGATATGGAACTAGAATGGTGTGGGAGCGTATTGCATCTCCGAGACCAAGCTTGGGACAAGCTAGGTGGGATCTTTCACCACCGAATCATCCTCTAGGATTTTTTAAGTCAAAACCCTCAAAATCCCCAATGTTGGGCTCACTGGCTAGAAGCCAGATATGAAAATATGATCATACATGAATGAATGAGTAGAGGCCCTTGCCTTTCCTTTATACTTCTTGCTCACATTGTCCCTCCAAAGTGACTTTCATTTTATTAATATTTAATTAATTAAATAAATCACTTTAATTAATTAATTAACCTTTTTACTTCTGAAAAGCTCCTTATCTCTCCTTGTGGCTTCCCTGGCCACTAAAAGTCACTTCTCACCATCCCATCCTATAGTGTTGCTTCTCCCGATTCCAATGAGCTATTACACTGAGAGGTTCCTCCAAGCAATGTGCCCAAAATGACCTCTTCAGTGAATTCAATTAACTTATAGCTCAAAATAGTCAAAATCATGGAAATCGTTGGAATGCAAAGGAACCAAATCCAACCTGTGTGGGATGGCTCATGATGATGGAATATGGTGAGCAATGCAAGCTGGACCCCACAATGCCTCTCAATAACCCCTGTACTCGCTATAACATCCATCTAGCTACTCTGGTCATCATAAACCTCTGCACTGTGATGATGTCCCAAAGTGGGGGCATTACAGTCCTCCCTCCTAGAAAATCGCTTGTCCTCAAGCAATAACCAAATCCCTCCAAGTAAAATACCAAGATCCCATCTCCAACAGTGGGATACACAGTAGAACCCATCCAAAGATGAACACTCATGCACTCTACCCCTTGGGTCCCATAACAAGTCATGAACAACTTCTATCCCCTGGGAGGCATAACCCCGAAATATACCAACTCCGGGAGTCTCCTGCATGTGACACATGACCTCATCCCAGAATGAATCCATCCTCCAAGTCTCTACCAAGATCCATACGACCTCCATCAACTGCTCATGTTGATGCCCGAATGAGGTGCTGCAAGACCTCCGTGAGACACCCGCAAGCGGTGTGCTCCTCTCAACACTGAAGCTCAATGGAAAGTTAGAATAACTCTCCCCTACAAAGGACCACTCTCCCCTGTGAGTCAGTGAAATGCTCAATCCTGCAATTCCTGGGTCCCATTCTAATCTCTGTCAAAGATCATCATGTTGGCCCTGACTACTCTAACCATGACTGTCTGCCCCCTGCAAACATCCTGAATCCTCCTCTCCTGGGCCATCTAGATGAAATACCTGTGACTATTGGACCTGTTGTTCAGAAAGCGTATCAGTGAAGACACCTCTGTAGAAGAAGTACCTGTCCAAACATCTCCATGCCCCATCATGATGATCAAGCGAAAGAAAAGGTCTCGCCCCATAGGACAAGTACCTGCAGGCCCACTCCAAATCAACCCTGGTGGAGTATGTGGCTCTATGGCACAACCTGGGTTATCATGTAGCGAAACATCCTGCTAACCAAGTGAACCCCCGGGTCCCATGTCAAACTGGGAAGTTTATCACTTCCAATCTCTGTTGGCTTCTCCTGTGTCGGGCTGATCACTGTTTGAAGCCCTCTGTGCTCCACTGCTATCATCTGGCCTATGATTCTCACCATCACGCACCAAGTCTCAACTGTCTGTCTAACACAGTCCACCTCTGACCTGTTGTATGCCGTAAAAGTACTCCTGTCATGTAGTCTCGACCTATTCACTCTCCAGGCCCTCAGCCACGACCTATCCCTCCTCATGTTGTTGTCTATGATAAAAGTGTCAGGACAAGCTAATAGAAACATCTGCAACTGACTGTACAACTGGGAGGTGTCACATGCTTCGGTCAATCCCAAGGATTCGACCAGAAGATCGTCCATCGGTATCCATGATAGATACTCTCCTGTGGTCATCACCGAATCCCAACCATCCAGTACAACCGGAAGTAACCCCTCCAATTGCTAGTCAACCAACCTCCATCTCTCATCTCCCATGCAACTGCTGAAATGGTGAAGGTGATCCCCCACAACTATGTGTTGCTGCAAATGAGTGACATCTGCATACTTCCCTAAGTGCGTCTCCTCCCTGCAGGGCACTATACCCCTTTGAATGCCACCATACATCTCGACATGACTCTGTGAGCTATCCCTCATAACCGTATGCTCCGGCATACTCATGTCGTCTCCCGCAGACTCATGTTGCATCATAGATCCGGGGCATACTGCTGGATCGACCTCTACATGGAGGTCAACCGCTCTTGGAACATAAATGGGAGTGTCCTCCATCAACTGGGGCTCCTATGCTAGATCACCAACATCCTTTATCAACGTGACTAAATGATACATCGAGGTGTCCACCACAATAGGTGAAGTGGACCTCTGACGAATCTCCTCAAGGAGCTCCTCTGATCTGTACTTTGATTCTTGAAGGATTGTCTATGTGCCTCTCAAGAATCCTCGAGTTCTCTCCAACTCCTGAATAAGTCAATCCATCTCCAACTCATGCTCCCTCAGAGCCTCATGATACATCTCACCAACCCCCAACAGGTAATCTCTGTCAACCAACAACTGATTGTAGTCAATCCTCATCACAGATACTCTCTCCCTGAGAGTATGAAAATCATCCATGGCAATCCCCTCATCTGAACTACCATGTTTCATTGATGCTCTCCAGCAGTAATCTGCCATCCCTGCATGCATGTCATCAATACGTCTAGTGGCTGCCATGATCATAGCCTCACTAACTCTCAACTGTGCTGCTAAGTGGTGTGACTCTTGATCATGGTCATGCTGAGGTGCCATCTCATATCCCTCACTGCTACTATCAGTCCTGCTAATGTCCACTCTGGAGTCCCCAAAGACATTCTCTACGTAAGATAATGTGTTGAACTGCCCACGGTCTACTATGCTGCTGGGTTCTCCTGTATGCCACTGCACCCCCCAACCAGGTGCTATCTCCCCCTGAATCACACTGTATCCTGTATGGGCAGTCGTATCGTCCTGTGCACTCAACCTGCTATTATCATCTGCTCCTGGATCCCATATAGATGTATTCAGACACATGTTGTGGTCGTCCTGACCAATAAAGAGTGCATCCTCCTCACTGCAAGTCGATCCTGGAAGTAAGTGCTCCACCAACCTGTCAGTCTCCATAATCTTCTCAACTAATGGAGTCTCCAAAAGTTGCGACTCAATCTCCTCTGGATGACCTGTATGTGTGAGGTCAACTGCCTATACGTCCTGTACCTCCTCCTCGATCTGTGGATCTACCTGTCCATGGTGTGCATCCCTCACACTAGGCTCATCCATCATACCTGACGTGCCACTAGTATCCTCATGTGACGTGGCTATCATAGGTGTCTGAACAGATGACAGATGTGTCACGACCCCCATAGGAGGCTAGTCCCCTGTAGGTGCAAACACATGTGAATCCTCACTAGTGTCACCACTCTACTGAGGTATAAGGTCATCAATGGTATATGATATGTATGTTGATGTACTGGTGCTATCGTCCTGTCCATCTAGCTGTTTATCCACTACATAAGGGTCATCATCGTCCTCAAGTGTGCTAGTAGCATCATCCTCTGTACAAGAGTCACTATCACTAGCCTCTGTGCAAGAGTCACTATCATCATCAGACTGTCCCAACTCAGCATCTATCGCTCCATCCTCACACATCTCATCATCACTGTCATAGAGTGCCTCAATAGTGTGCTTTTGATCCTTACCCCTGCACCTATGATCTGGTTCCCACGACCCCTTGCAATAGCAGCAAGGTTGGGTGCTCCTAATGGGCGTGGGGTTTCTCAGTTCTTCCCACCATTTAGCTGCTTATTTTCTCTATTTATGCGCTAAAATGATCCCATGTAAAATATCCTCTTTGCTCCAACTGGGCTCCCTGAAGGCTAGATACTGAGGAAAGGTTATTATAGCCTTGGTTTCCTCACTAAGGCCGTGATAAATTATCTTCAAGCACGATATCTCAAGGCATATCCTATCCATCTCTCCTTATGGTCCTATATGCATGTGCTAATCCCCACTGGCTGGCAGGAATCTAAGCTCTGATACCACTGTAATGATCCCAAGCCATTATGCCAGGATCATCACGGTTTTGGTGTCTTATTGAAACTTTTTCTGGTTGTGGTATTTCGTCAAACACTTTGCTTACAGTTACGCTTAGGGTTTTACTGATGTGTTTATATGAATGTTTGCAGCAAATAACAAGAAGAGATAACCGTGGAACATACCTCAACCATACACAATATGATAGACAAGCCAAAACATCTCAAAACTGCTTTTATTCATGAAATAGAGAAACCTGCTACAATGAAGATGCCAATTTGGAATGCTCAACAGATGGCCAAGAAGATAGACAATATAGTTGCTACAAAATGCTCCAATAGAAGACTACAATAAGCCTCCAAAGGCTTGATATACAATGAAGACTGAATACAAGTACATCTGGGCAGTAAGAATGCTAAACCCCCTAGCAGGAAGGTGCCACGCCCTGTTGGATAGCTGAAGCTTCTCAACAATTCGTCCCTACTGCCAAAAATGTCCAATCACCCCAAGAAATATGCCAACTGATAGATCGGGCAACTGTAAGGACAACCCAGGTGCCCAAATCTCCAAAATCACTCTCAAACCCTATGGATCTGAACTCCTCCACTGAATGGTGCGCGCCCCCTGGATGTCTGAAACCCTAGATAATTTGGCCTGGGTGAATGAGGCCTCCAAACCTCCTGAAACTCTCCAAGATGATAGATCGGGAAATCACAAACCCCTAGAAGAAGTTTCAAGGTCAGATATGAGGTATAGCCTCCTAGATCTGCAAATCATTGAATCACCAAATCGTCCTCTCTCTCCCAAGGCCGTCCCAACCTGTAGATGATGATCTAGCCATGGTAACTCCTCAAGAATGGACTAGATCTGATGTCCAAAGCCCTGCAATGAATACCCAAGTGATAGAGTCTCCAAAAACCCTGCCAATCACTTGCAATGAATCTCTCTCCAAGAATGGTGCACCCCCCTTGCTGGAAACCCCCAACTGGTGCGCCCTCTCTCTATCTGCACAAGTAACTGATGTGGAATCCTCCTGCAACTGAGTAGATCTAGAACTAGAATGGTGTGGGAGCGTATTGCATCTCCGAGACCAAGCTTGGGACAAGCTAGGTGGGATCTTTCACCACCAAATCGTCCTCTAGGGTTTGTTAAGTCAAAACCCTCAAAACCCCCAATGTTGGGCTCACTAGCTAGAAGCCAGATATGAAAATATGATCATACATGAATGAATGAGTAGAGACCCTTCCCTTTCCTTTATACTTGTTGCTCACCTTGTCCCTCCAAAGTGACTTTCATTTTATTAATATTTAATTAATTCATTAAATCACTTTAATTAATTAATTAACCTTTTTACCTCTAAAAAGATCCTTATCTCTCCTTGTGGCTTCCTTGGCCACTGAAAGTCACTTCTCACCATCCCATCCTGTAGTGTTGCTTCTCCCGATTCCAATGAGCTATTACACTGAGAGATTCCTCCAAGTAATGTGCCCAAAATGACCTCTTCAGTGAATTCAATTAACTTATAGCTCAAAATAGTCAAAATCATGGAAATCGTTGGAATGCAACGGAACCAAAGCCAACCTGTGCGGAATGGCTCATGATGATGGAATATGATGAGAAATAAAAGATGGACCCCACAATGCCTCTCAATAACCCCTGTACTCGCTATAACATCTATCTAGCTACTCTGGTCATCATAAACCTCTGCACTGTGATGATGTCCCAAAGTGGGGACATTACATTGTCCTATCGATTTCATCAGTCAGGTATAACACACTAGTTGCTATTAAGACAATATTTTTTGGACAGACCAGAGAACACTTAAGGCAAAGAACACAGGTGGCTATTAGACGATATTTTGTGGCGAAGCCACTCGATGCCCCAAAGGAAGAATCAGACTCATTCTAAGATCTTGGAAAAGATTTGAGACCTATTTCCGGTTAGTGGATATTACAAATCTCCACTTAGACCTCTTCATGCGAATAATTCAATTTATTTTACTGGTTTTTGTGCTTCTAAAAGCTCATTTATGTTCAACGCTCGCTTTATTCATTCATAGCAGCAGTGGGTACCCCAGTGGATCAGAGAGCTCAAGTAATTCTTAGTGAAGAATAGCCATATGCAAATGGTCATTGATTAAGTAGCATAATTAGTTGAAATAAGACTCAACCCTTAGGCCGGAGTCCCAGCCATTCAAGTAGCAGTAGATATAAAAGCTATAGAAGTAGCGGAGAGAAAAGCCACCAACAAGGCAGTAGCATTCGAGATCGCAAAAGTAGCGAATAAGACTTTTCCCAGCCTTATTTGAGGGAATTTTGGGTCACGTCGAAGGCGAAGGTTAGGTCTCTCCTTTCTTTCAAACTGACTTGACTACTTTCCTTCCCCGAAGCGGAACAATCTAGGGGAATGAACGGTGCGGGAGGTAGACGGGTGTGACCTGTATTAACGAGTAAGGCAAAAAATGAATGGGTTCCTTAGAGGAGCGGGTTCCATAAAATCATATATAACTACTATCTTTCATAATCAAATCCTATATCCCGATATGTCCTCAAAGGAACGGGTTCCTTAAGGCAAGATTGCACGGGAGAGGATGGAGACCTTTTCCCACAGAGGATACTATTTCCCACGGCTATGTTGGGCCCAACTTCCTTAATAAAGAAATCTCCTTTCTGTAAGGTTACGTCACCTTCAGGATGTCCCTCCTTAACCAATCAATATTCTTCCCGAGAGATTGGGCGTAAACGAGACTTATTTATGAGAAAAAATTGCCTTCCTTGCTCTCCTCTCCCTAGCGGTCGAGCAATAAATACCTCACCCTGGTGAGCAATAAATAACCTAACGTCAAGAAAGAAATTCCTTCCTCGCCCTCCTTTGTCGAGCGAGCCCTCCTTCCTCGCCACCATTATAAATAAGAGAAGTGTCAGTCTCGCAATTTTTCCTTGCCCATAATCACAATTTATAATTCTTTGCACAAGCTTTGAACTTTGAATGATTACCAACCCCGATACGCCACCTTTAAGTAGTTCATTTCCCATTTTTCTCAACAAGGGTGCGGTAAGCACGCTCGTCCCTCAAACAGAAAGGGCACCTTTCAGTACTTAATTTCCCATCTCTTGGTCTCTTGGGCTGGCACCTTTCAGTGACCAGGCAACCTTTAAGTACTGAATATACCAGTTTAAAGCGTAGAATTGAAAACCACCTATAGGCTAACTTGAAGTACTGAAATCACCAGGTACCAATGTGTAGAATTCTAACCGATAGGCCACCCTTTCACTCTAACAATTACCAGTTTAACGAAGAAAGGCCAGGTTCTTTAATGTCAAATTACCGGGATGTGTTTTTACAAGATGGTTTAGGCTTATAACTCTATTAGCCGGCTCTGGCTTTATACTATTCCGATTGGTTTTGTCGAGTCCTGCCCTGCGACGTAGCATTAGCGAGCCGAAGAACGATAGTGGTTGCCCCGCCTAAGCCTCCGAGAAGTAAGTCATTGTTCCCTGCCTCACTCTCTATCCGGAGCTTTGGGGCCTGAACTCCGATAGGGAAACATAGATACTTAGAAACCAGCAATAGGCTAATAATCTTAATCTTCCATCTCTGACTAATACTAATCCTCTATATCATCACATGCAGGCGGAACCGGACAACAGTAACAGGTCAATCTGGTCCATACCTATCATGTGCCACCATAGGCCCATCATTTGAAGGATACGTTAAGTGACTCTTAGAGGTAAGAGGGCGAGGTTTTTGACGACACGAAGACCACCCGGGATAAGAAGGAAAAAGGATATCATACTTATGGGCTAGATACATTAAATACGTATATCAGCAAGATAGATAGAACTCTTTTTCTTAGTGAGAATGATCGAAAAACCCAGTCAACCTTAGCCATGAGCGGTTTTGCCCAGCATGCATAAGGTAGAATGCCTCAAAGAAAGAGCGGGCTGTAATACCGGCATGTTATTTATGATATTTGATTCCATCGTACCTACCCACTGAGCGTAGCCAACAAGCCCTATATTTATTCCCCTCAAAGCCTGAGCTGAGCATACCGAACGAAGGTGAAGGGAAGGTTGTGTAAGTCAGGTCAAACCCTCCCTATAGATATTGATTATCCTCAAAGCCTTACTGCTCTTTCAAGTGAGGATTTTCTGTCGGGATCCTTTACTGCAAGACTGACTTTATGGATGGGGTTTGGAAGAAGGGAAAAATGCATGACTTTCCGGCCAGCATACCATGCAAAATTGAAAGTAGGCAGTGAGAAAGGAAGAATAAAGAGTAAGGGAGAGCGGACCGGAGTCAGAGGGAGCACAACAAATACGGAACAACGAACTAACCAGCTTTCCTATCTATGGGAGGGAGGGAAGTGGGTGATTCCGACCGGTAAGTTGTAGGGAATGCTTAGTTCATGGGAAAGTGAGGTATTTAAGATGGGTGGGTCGACAGGACCCCTGTCACCGGCACTCCAGATAAAGTAAGGGGAAAGAAGAGGAGCGGACCGGCTTTGAGAACGCACTCACCAACAAGCGTTTCACACGATAAGTTAACCCAATCTCGCTCGGATATGGATGGGGTCCCTTATTCTATCCAAGTCTGAATGAAGAAGATTCATCAAAAAGGATAGCTACACACACTACCCTTACAAAGTGGGTGAAAAATGGTATCAGTGCCTAGCTAGAATTAGAATCAAATCGAGGCATCAAAGCTAACTAAAAAGCTTGAAAGAAGGAGCACTTCCCAATGAATAAGTGTGAGGGCGCGAAACGGAACTGAAACGCTGTCGGCTATCACTCTGCCAACTTTTAGAAATGACGAAAGCTCCTTCGTTTATTATGGCCTGGATGAAAATAATGCACCGACCATATAATGACCATCTCCTTGAAAAACAAGAAAGTACCCTGATCTCATATTACAACAGTTGAGACCTCTGCTTGTTGTGGGAGTTGTCCCATTTCTTTTTCACCAACATGTTACTAACAATGAATCCCCTAGAACCTAAACTATGATTATGCTTGGTTACTGCCGACTGGTATGAGGCAGATTTTGAGCCCCATGGCATTGGCTTTAATATTGCAATGTTGTTGGTGGCTTTCACTGAGGCTTAACTTGTAAAAAGAACAACTTTACGTTAGTTATATTTAGAATCATTGCTTTTTTTTTATCTCCTTGTGCTCTTTCTTGTTGCCCCATCATATTTTAAGCATGTAGCCTTCATGTTGATGGTGTGCAAGCTTGGCTTCTAGCTTGAGCAGCTCTAAAGTGTGCCATTTCAAGATAATAGGAATATCAATTGCCATTAGTGTTTACCATTAAATTGTGTTGTTCTCTAAGAGCCCAATTAAGGATTAAGAGGAATAACAGCTAAATCAACAGAAATTGCAGTAACTCTATCTTAGACAGAAATCAGAAATATTACAGGCCTCTTAACTTCAGTATCCTCATGTATACATTCTTCCTTCTTGTACCTTGTTTCCATAAGTTGCAATACCATCTTTAGTTAGTGTTATCCATCAAAGTTGCACTGAGATGGACTTCCAGCAAGCCGCCAAAGTTTGAACATCACTTGTTCAAAATTCAGAGTTCAGAAGTTCAGCCGGTCAAAAAGACCACCCTGATACTCTACATTTCCATAAAAAATTGTAATAAGAGGGGTTTGCATGATGAATTTGTAAAAGGTCTTAGCCACCTTAAGTCCTAAGCGTGAGTTATACTCTGGGGTGTTTTTTTCACTTACTAATTATATTTTGCCGTTTTCAGGCGATTTATAATTTATGAGTTTTTTCACTCAATCCTCCAGAGCTGGAGTATCTGCTCATGGTTAGGCTTGAGCATGGATCTAAGCCTAGTGTCTGATGTATATTACCATGCTAAACATCCTCCTAGAGTCTTATGGAAATGTATTAAGTCCCCCCTAGGTTTTTTTTAAATTTTTCAGTTAATTAAAAATTTGCCAGAATTCTGCGATTTTTAATTAAAAAATAAAGATACTTAAAAAAAATAGTATTTGGACACCAAATAGGACATGGGGATGCTCATTTTTTGACCTAGAGCACCCATGTTACCTAATTATCCACTTACTTGAGTGAAATTAGTGATTTTCATCACTCAAAATTGATTTTACTCTCAAAAACCCAAAAAAGGCATTTTAATTCAATAAAATCAGCCAAGTCAAAAAATAAAAGATAAAGGGGGACAAGATTGAAGGCAAATTAAATGACAAAAGTCAAGAGGGAGTCAAAGGGGACAAAGATCATATTGATTGGCATTTGATTGAGTGTTATCTTTGGAGATATTAGCATATATAATTAGAGAGGTGTGCCCCTCTTGGAGAGGTGGCGCCCTCTTGAGGTGGCAACCCACAAATTAAAAAAGTGGCGCCCTCTCCTTGGCTATCATGTGATTTGACACTTGTTTGAAGTGTGGAGAGGTGGCAGCCCACTCTCCCACACTTGGCAGCTCCATTCCTTCCACTTGGTGCGCCCTCCTTGAAGAGGCCATGCGCCCCTCTCCTTGGTAACTTCACCCTTTTATGTATAAATAAGAGAGTGCTCTCCCTTTAATAGCTAGTTGGAGCTTGGTTGAGAGACTCATCATTGTAATACTTTTCATATGTGAATAAAAAAGACTTTGGAGGTCAATAAGGTGTGCTATGCATGTGTGTGAATATTTGATGTCAATCTATGCTTGATCTATGAGGTGATATTTGTCTAAT
>JASDQU010949209.1:13844-32543 GCA_032191745.1 Picea mariana | reverse complement strand
TCTTCAACTGCTTGGTTACGAACCAAAGCCTTCCATGCACCAGGCATGGGTACCCTGGTTACAAACCAGGGGCCCTGGTTACTAACCTAGGGTCTTTATCAAAATATGTCTCAGATCACATATCCCAGGAGTGCACTGGGTGCCCTAGATCTCGTCTAGGGTCTTAGCCATCCTCAGGAGAATGGCTCTCGCTGCTGCATGTAAATTCAACAAACAAGGGCTATAACTCCCTTGCTCTTCTCGAGAGAAAATGTTTTCATAACCATTTTCAGGGCATATCATCCAAGATGGACCTCTTGGACACCATTATAAAGCCCACGGTCCTTTACAGCTCAGAGGTTTGGGACCTAGTCTGCTTGAGTTTTATTGGGCCAAGATAGAGAGAGTTCAGCTCCTCATGCTTCGCTTCATTATCAGAAGCAAGTGGAGAATTGCCCAACCCATCATTCAAGCAAAGTTTGTGGACCACCCCTTCTAGCTAAAAACCATTTTCGTACTGGTCTTACATCGTGTTCGAAGCTTTGCTAACTCGATTTTTGGTAGGGATTTTTATCCTTACCTCGTATATTGTTCCTCGAAAGCCATTGCGTTGACCCACCCTCCTGGATGAGTACACTACTGGTTTTCAGAGGCCACCTGTCTACCATAGTCGGTTGGTATCTCGATGGACCGCTTCCCCACCTTCAGGCACTCATTAGATGCCCCTGGCCACCCCCCTACCGACTAAGCAGCAATTTAATAAGATTATCAGAGATAACATATACAGGCAGTACATCCAAGTCACTTGAATTGCCCCACCAGGCGGGTTGAGTCCTAAGTTGGCCTTCTATGCAGAGCACTTCATGGCACTAAGGGACGACCTCATTGTTCGACCTTCTTACACGTACCGTCATTGGATGTGTACTCTCAAGATCCCTCTTGGCCAGTTTTGGGTTGGATCACATTGGCTTCGGGTGGAAGCCAAGTATCATATCCCTCGGTGGACAGGACCTACCAACTCTGCCATCTTCAAGCGACCGTGATCGAGACCGAGGAACACTTCATATTCCGTTTCCCCATCTACTATGAGATCGAAGGACAGTACTACCACGTTTTCAGGGATTCTCAGAACTCCCTTTCCATCTTGTTCCAGTATCCAGACCAACGATTTATTGCCTTGTTCATGAAGGATGCCCTCGGACTCAGATCTCAATCACTTCGACCACCCCCCAGACCGGACACTACCAGGATGATCACATCTTTAATTACAGTGCTCCCAGCGTACACGGGCACCAAGAGGCACCATCAATCAGGACTGGTCCAGAGTTGAGTTTGGTTCAGGGATAGTACCATGCACGCATGGATCAGAGCTTTCTCTTCGACTACAGCGTATTTCTTCAGACGCCAATACCGATTAATAAGGAGATAGCCCAGAAGGATTAGGAAGGCTCTGGGTTATGAGTGCATAGATTCTCCTTGAACTTCAAGCAAGAGTGGGCTCAGATAGACCTAGATACAATGCATGGGGTAATAGAAACATATCGGGTGTACATTTAAGCTTACCCACTCATATTACCCTACGCATTAATGAACCAATGTTTATTTAGGGTGCCAAGCGGTCAAACTAACGCCCCCTTTTCTATATAATAACGGATACAACCAATTCCGAATAACAATTCTAGGACTCGACTAAGTTGTACTCAATTGATCGAGAAAAACCTCTACCGCCGCTTCTACCGATTCTTAAAGCTAATCAATATAATTTTCATTTGATCTCACTTATAGCCAATCCATTTCTAGTTCATCAATCTCAATGGCTAATATCTCTCAATAGCAAGAGGCCCTATCGGCTATAGGTACTAGGCCATTTATGCTAGCTACAATTCCTGGTCAAGATGATCCACCCCATCGATTTCAAAAACTAGTTTCTACGGGTAAAGTCTATTGTCTATGCATCTTCTCTCATTTCTATTATTTAAGCGAGTACAAAGATGACCTAACCTCATTAAATAGGGAGGTCATGGAGGGGAAAACATTGAATCGGGTTCTCCCAGGAATTTCACCATCGATCGGAGGTTCCTTGACACTCAACATTTCACTGCTCATAGGTCTTTCATCACCTCATAAATTCAAATGGCGAGAAGCCACTTCAAAACCTGTAAGATGTCGATTCAACCCCCTTAAGTTGAGGGAGAGTGCTCTAAGAATCAAGATGCAATAATAGTGGAAATCGACCTGTTCAAATTGGTTTGTTGGGTTGCTTAACAACGAGCTGCTATAAAGAGAACCGGGAAGAAACTTCGCATGCACGTTTCACTAAGACCAAGGACAACCCCCCAATTATTATTATTATTAAGTTATGATCTCGTTTCTCCGCCCTGACACATCTAGGAGAAGAACCAGATATGTCATAGAAGCATATAGGTATCACATCATAGGCTACGGTTCGAACCCGCAGTAGTCGGGGCATGGCCCCACGAGTCAACTGATTGCTCCCGCTCATAAGTCGGTTAGTCGAGCGCAGCGATTAAAGGTTCTTAATAAGTTCAAACCTGTGCTCCCCTATCCAGACCTAGAGCAGAGAGTCGAGGGAGACTTTTGAGTGAATGGGAAAAAAATGGGGTCTTGAAGACTCTCTTTGTGCAGTGGGCAACAGCGAACTACGGATCCGGTGGTAAGGCAGTTTTGGGGAAAGGCCCAGAACCTTGGCTTATCATAAACTAACTCCCTTTTGGAGCTCGCTTTGTAGTATGCAATAACTTTCTAACCCCCTTCCTCTAAACGCAGTCTTATTGCAAAGATTGTTAAAAGAAGCGCATTTCTGGGATCGGGTTCCTCCGATAAGTACCTCTTCCAATTATATAGAAAAGGGGAGGTGAATGCCCCAGACCCTAAAGTGCTTTCTTTAGGAAGGATAGTAGAAAGAACTGAGTTCTCTATCTCTCTCACACGACAACTTCTCGCAACGACTATGAACAAAAAGCTCATTCGTGGAGTTGGATCGAGAATCTCCATTATATACAACTTTGAAGCGATTTCATTGCCTAAGTTGGAAATAGTGCCAAAATCTCTACCAAGCTTACGTATATTCCCCGGTAGGTATAGGGATGCGAATACAGCTTGAAATATAGAAAGCGCTTTCAGTCACTCAGCCATTGTTCCCCCTCTCCGCTTCACCACCTTCCATGGATCAAACATGTGACCGGGTCGGGGAAGGACACAGGATAGAGATAGACCGCCCGCGATGTTTCCTACGATCCTAGATCAGCCCACTTCCTGTGGCAACAGAAAGCACTCCTCCTTCGTTTTTGTCGGATTCCATTTATATATTTAAGGTGGGCGCACAAATGCTCTCTCTCTACGACCAGGAAATTACGCAATTCCCGACCTATATTCCTCCCAACCTCGCAACATTCAATAGCTTGAAAACTGACTTCGATTGAGTGCCCACCTTTCTCACATATAGAGGGTAAGGTTCGATTGAGCAACTTTCGATTTATTAGCTTTTTTAATTCTAAGCAACCCTTTTTCAATTCATTGGGTTGAGTGCTTTCAAATACGATATGGCCCTCTCTATCTCTCGATCTCGTTACAGGAACACTTTCCCTCGTGTAGGGGTACAGTTCATTCTCAAGGTTGGCAGTTTGCCCATTTTGCCCGATAGATGAAGAGGAGCATGTCACCTACTAAATCATTTCTCGAATTCTTATCTAGAAAAGGGGGTATTCCCCCTACTAAATCGAGTCTATCCACCAAGCCTTTTTATAATAATGAGTTGATTGAGTCTCTTACGTATTAACAAGTTCCCTCATCCAGGGACACAAGGTTTAGATCTGCCTCTCAATATACCTGAAAGAGGGTAAGATACCTCCCTTCTTATATGTACCGAGGCAGAGACCGGGAAGTGCTTAAATGCCCTACTATATATAATAAGGGGCCTACCTTACATAGTTTTCCCATTTCCTCGAGAGAGTGAAGACCTGACCTAGGAGAGTCGTCTTCTCTAGAGAATCCATTTCTTTCATCTTAAGAGTGTGCTCCCTCTTCTGATCAGCTTTTAGGTCGGGGCCTGTCGAGGACAAGCGAAATAGGGGGGGATCCTAACTCTTGAGATGATCGATTGATCTGAGATCTCAACCCCACTTTCCGAACGAACGAAAAAGATCTTTAGCTAGAATTTAACCCCCCTACTATTCAAGTGATTCACATCGGTTGAGCACTTTCTTTCTCAAGAGTTCAGTCGCCTTTTCTAATATGTTGATCTTCTTATTAGCGGCCTTATCATAACCTCTTCTCTAGGTCAATCTGATTAGAGGGAAGGGAGCCATCTTATTATGTAAATGAAGCAACTCAACTGCATGCTTTATCAATTAGCTAGAAAAGATGTACTCGAATTATTATAGGTAAGAGAGCCGAGTTATTATAGGTGAGAGAGAGAGCGTGTTTCGTCGACGCAACCAACATGAGGATGAATCTCTTCAGATGTGCATTTCTCCGAGGTCTAAGTGTAAATTTTAACTCTATTGGCAGGGAAGGAAGTTTATAATTCATTCGATCATCAATCATTTAGTAGTGTTGTTCATCCATCATTCGTTGGTGTGGTTCTGGCCCCCTATCATGGTTTATGTATCCCCCAGTGGCCATGGGAATGGCATCCATCTCTAGGGCATCCAAGTAACCAGTTGTGAAGGAGTTAGCCCAGGGAGTAATAACAAAGACTGTGAGAGATAATTAGTTGTTCATTCCATTAGTCCCCTCCCCCACTTTGTTTAGATAGAGGTATGAGTTGAGATGGATAGGGGCCTAGCTAGGGTATGGTTCTGGTGATTAGGATAGAGCAGGTGATCAAAGTTTGAGTTAATGCAGCCTCGTCAATATCTATAAGTGAATTAATAAGTCAATCCATAACTTATAGTAAGTAAATTCAATATATAAATTAGTTTCAGGCCCTTCCCTACCAACCTGATGAATACAGAATCCAGTCAACGGGGGGGGGGAAGACTTGCCTCTTCTAGGAAACCAAATTCTTGAAACCAGCCCCCTTCCCCTCCTCCATAGGGAAAGCAATAAATCCCTTCTCCTCAGTGGGAAAGCGATAAATTCCTCTCCCCTACCCCTACCCCCCACCCTACATTTGAGAGCCTGCTTGCACTTCCTTGCCCGATGCGGGCAAGCAATAAATTCCTGTAGATTATGCTTTTTTCAGAGCCAGTTGACTAAGAACCAATTCCAGTTGTCATTGTACCGGTTTCATATCCAAACAGTAAGCTGCCCACATGCCACCACCCACCCACACATCACTGATGCAACAATTTCCATTGATAGAACTAATAGATCAACAAGAAAATACTAGAAGCAAAGCATCAATTATTAGTAGTTTAAGCCCCCACTCCTATGGCATCTAAAGTCCCCACCTAAGGTAGCATCACCAATTGAAGTAGATCCATCTAAAGTCCCCACCAAGATAGCAGGCAGAGGTCGTAGTGCAAGTGTGGTTCAACCAAATAAGAAGATCAATGATCCCCCTCGCTACGCTTGGAAGTGCACATTTTCTTTTCACACTGCTTATGCCCTAACTGGGCTTTTCCGGAAGCAAAGAATGCATCGTCTATATGGGTGTACAAATCTACTCATGGATGTGTACAAATCGATCTGTGATCTACGCGAACCACTTACATTTTAACCTAGGACTTACACTAGCTATTCAGTATATGCGGCGGGCACAGCTTATTATACAATGAGCCTAGCTCCTAGTCTCCCCCCCTGCCTTTCTTTCTGCTGCTCCTACCATGGGGATGTGACTTTGCCCTGAGCATAGGATTGGCATGGGAAGGGTCCCGGAGCATGGGGTCTGGGGTGTGCTTTCTCCGTGATAGATGCTTATAAAAGAGTATATGAGCTATGTTCATTCAGTTTGTGCACTTCTCGATCGATTTTTGCTTTCTGTTGTTCTTGTATTCCCTTTCTTGATCCGCGCTCCATGGCACCAAACAAATCTCCAAGGTGCAAAACAAGGGCATGCCCAGAAGATTGATATTGAGAGCCAGTATCTGAGTCATATTGATAGCCAGCATCAAAGGTAGGAACGAAGCAAACATTAAAGCCAGTTTACCACCCGAGATCACCAGCATCATAGCAATCAGCTAAGGTGGTATAGACAGAGCTGTAACCGCCACCCGCGAGAGAGCGGATGCCACCAGTTGTTATTTATTCATAACCAATATCTAATCTATATGAAACAACATCCGAGAAGCCCCAGTAAAAGATCCTATGTATATAGTCGAAGAAGCACAAGCAGTAGAAGCAGCGGTTCGTTTCCCAGTTGAATATCCAATTGATCCAAGCTGGCACGACATGGCATGAATTTACGTCACGAAATTTCATATATGAAGCATCATGGTCAGTGCAAAGAGACATGGCATCGAAGTTTATGGATAATGGCAGCATCAGGATTAGCATTTGGTGATTGGTGAATTGGTGATGGATCGTAGGCAATGGGCAGCGGATCGAGATCATTGCATCGGCGGTCTGGCATCGTTTTTTGGATTTAAGGCAGATCGGCTAGGCTATCGATTGGTATTTAAGCATCTCAACATCGAGGTAGCGGTGTTTTCAGGATACAAAACATGCATGGGTAAATTGGGAATGGCGTGAAGTCGGTTCGAGATCAATTGGTATGTAGCATTGGGGTTAGTTCCGCATCGGGGTACAAACGGCTATGTGGCTAAGAAGCGTGTAGGTAGACCAACGATTGGTATCTAAACATCGGGGTATGTATGCTTTCGGAGTGTAGGCGCTGGGTGTAGTAGGTGTAGCCCAGTTTAGCTCGATAGGTGCTTAGCTTGGTGGTTCGTGGCATATGGGCATTTTTGGGACCGTGTAATTAGACGGGATCACACCCTGATGAGCAGAGATTGCACCTTCGTTTTTGACCATTCATTCCCAATTCCCGTAGTTGTGTCTGGGGATTGGTAATATCATATCTAAGATACTTTAAACAACAGCCAACCAACTGGGTAGGTGAGGTTAGACCCTTACAAGACGGGCTCTATGAGAATGGGACAGGCTTAACGCGAATGCCAGGGAGATAAGGCGTTAACGACGTCTACTTTGCCCTTGATCTCTTTAATTACTCCTCTAATGAGAGACTGAACTGATATGTCTTTCCTTGGCCGAGAGACTGATCCGATTGCCTAGGTGATACCCAAAGAAAGAATCCGATTGTTGTGACTTTACCTTCCGCTAGGTAAATGCCTACTGAAGTCAAGGGTAACCAAGAGGGAAGTGATAACCATTTATTCCCCTCAGTTAGTAACCCTTACCTCTTGCCCAAAGACTAGAAATAGGGTATTGACCTCCTGCCCAGAGACTCTTGACCTTCCTTTTGCTTGGACTGATTGCTTGGGAGGTACCACTACTAAGCTTAGCCAAAACGTTTCTTCCTTATGGCCCGACAGTAACCTCTCCCTAAGGCAGTAGCCTCTCTTTAGGTATTGATTGATACCCTGCCTTGGGGATTTCAGAGAGGTTACTTCCTATCAAAGAGTAAGCAGAGAGATAAGTACACGCATTCCTATAGTGTTGGGGTGCCCATAAGGGTTTACAAGTATGTACCTGTAGAGTCACGTTCTCGAACTCTCTTAACAAAATGGATGAAAGATGACCAACCTGGGGGCCCCACCAGGGGTAATGTGATGTATTTTGTCTGTACGAACTACTCCTAACCTCATACATCAGGGGGCAATTGTTATCACCCTAACTTTGCTCATGACCTGTGCCATTTGAGTAGTTGCACCCAGAAACATTATCAATTCATGTATAATCCACATTATGCACCACATCACATCACATTATGGCCTTTTTGTACCTCACTTAGCCTGGTCAAACCATCAGTTGACCATTTTGAGGATGGCATAGTTTATTATCCTTCTTATGTGCAAGTCACACAGTAAATCCCTCGAGAGCCACATAGCCCTTTGAAATCCAAAAGATGACTAGTATACAGCTTATAAATGTGTGTGTGCTTGTTTAGGCAATGTAGTGGGTAGGTTTGGACCTGTTTTCAATCCCGTCTTCATAAATACCAATCACATAGTCTTCCATAATGCCCACTAAGCTTGTGGGATCTCATTAGTACATGAGGAGAGTTCATATGAAAACTACTTCTAGATTAGGGTTCGACTATTAACCTATATAAAGTGGTCATGGGGATTGTTAGCTCTATGACAAACCTAGGGGTCTGTGGAAAGTGTCCAACAAAGGTCCGGTGTAGTCTAGTGTGCCGGCGTATTCAACCTTCACGAGGAAGGAGGTCTCACTCAAGGCATGTATTATAGTTGTTGTGTAATTCATGTGAAGAGCGTTAAGAATGTAGTGGGAGTGTTCATTTCCATTAAGAGCCCTTTAATCACATTCATCTAGATTACAAGAACTAAATGCATACAAATCACGGATCACTATAAACACATCATCCATATACATCACAAGCACATAGAAGTAGAACGATCTTCTATTGTATTATCATACATCACATTACAGCATACCACAGAGCTCTATATCAACTCTCACCCAACTAACTAATTGAACTCTATTAACAAAATAGACTTTACATATTTATAGGCCTAATAAGTGTTTACACAAGATTCCAGAATCTACTTAGGGAATCCACCAACTATAACACACTTGTACACCACGCTCTGCACCCACTGCATCTGCATCTGGAAGCTCTTGAATGGTAACTGGGGATTTAGGCGGGTCATTCACTGATTCAAGATAAGTAATTGGGTCAACTGAATTTGGTTCTGAGCCATCGTATGTACCAATTGTGCACCCCTGTGTCTGGACTGTGTAATTGATCTCTATGGATGGCTCTCATAGTGAGTGGTTTTATTCTTACTTTGGTTGTTTGTCCTACCCCGCATCTAGTAGCTATAGGTGAATCATAACGAGTGAACCAGACTCTTATTGGTTTGGCTTAGTGACTAAGTTTATAATATGTTATCGGAATCTGCACAAGCCACGATAAATACCTATATGTGTAGAGATGAGCTATCCAAATGGTATAGGAGTTACCAATAGTCACGGCTCTGCCCCAGATGTATAAGAAATAGGGGCAATAGAGACTCTAAATAGAGAGGCTTTGAATAGCTACGGAATACGAAAGATCGAGGCAATAGCTAGGATAAGGGCGAGAGGCACAGTTGAATCGCCTTACATGTGCTTTCCTAGCTTCCAAGCTTAAAGAATCTAATGATCACCACGTATGTTTGCCAAAGGTCTTGACTCATCAATTGGTTGCTTCCTTACCTTAAATAAGGTAAAGAGAAGCCCGTATGTCCGCAGAAGGTATTTACTCGTCCACGAGCCAGTAGTTGGTTAATCTCCTTTTACCCAACCCACCGTAAACAGGGGTTCACACAACGGCTCATGAGCTTTCACACAGTGGTAAAGTCTATAGTGGGTTAATATGCTCAAAAGTCTCTAGTTCGTTCATCTCCTTCCTGTTAGCACAATGCCACATACGATTTACCTTATAGCTACGATTAGCACAAATGATTGATTAGCACAGTGACCTTATAGCACAGTTCAATTAGCGGGGTTCATCAATCAGCGGGGTTCAAGAGACGTGACACGGGGGTTCAAACAGAAGTCGGATATCCGATATCCGCATATTGCTTATCCGCATCTCTTATCTGATATGCGCATCTCTTATCTGCATCTCTTATGCACATCTCTTATGCGATATGCAATATCCACATCACGATTATCCGCACTTCTATCTATTTTATTGGAGAGCTCCAAGCTTGCTCCAATCCGTTCTAACAGCTCCAAGCTTGCTCCAATCAGGAAATCCCTAGGCTCCTCGCTCATTTAAAATGCAATTGATCCCACAGAGCTAGATCCATATGTGGTAGATCTGATTCAAGTGCCAATAGCAGCGGATCCATATCCAGAGCTACCAGTTTTGGAGCCAGCATCTTAGCCAATTCCATTTCGAGAGTCATCAGTTGCAGTTGGTCCAGTTGGAAAGCCAGAAGCATAGGCGGTTTAAGCAGTTGATCCGCCCTAATAAGTTGATCCCGTCCCAGCAGATCGATACCCAGCATCATGCTTTCGAGTTCAAGAGTCATCACTTCGCCCAAATCTATACGCAGCTACCATTTCACCCATTGATCCACCAACAGCATAAGACCAAGCACTAGTTCCCGATCCAGTTATTGATTGAGCAGATTCATTTCCACCCCGTTGCATAAGCGATTGACCTGGTTCCAGGTATAGATTCAGCACATCTAGATCCATTACTAATTGACGGTGTAAAAGCAGCAATTCTTGACCCAATTACACAAGAGATAGACCTAGATAAGTTAATTGACCGAGTGGAAGCTTTGCCCTTGACCAATTGACTAAGACTAAATTGATCCTAAGGCACGTCCAGCCTAGAAAGGAACAACTGCAACGGGCGAGTCAAGGCACCGGATTAGCCATAGGCACTCTATCGCGAGGCATACAGGAAGGTTCAAATCCACTCATACGCGCTTAGTGAAGGAGAGGAGGAGAAGCCACGGGATGACCAAAGGCCCACGAACCTTGCCTTCCTACCAGGGTGGACTATACAGGGAGGGCAAGACAGGCAGATAAGTTGGGGTGTGCTATGGAGGGACAGATGGAACCTACCGGGGGATGGACTAAAGGTGGGACAAACGAACCAACCAACCGATCCGGAAGTGGACTGGACAGGGAGACGGTACGGAACCAACCAACACCGGGGCATGAGGGCTGAGTCCAATCAACCGAGTAATGAGACCGACCAATCTTCATTTGCCTATTTCAACCGGATCATGAGCCTTAGCTGCAATAGAGAAAAGAAAGAAAAATAGTGAGCATAGCCAGATAGAGCGGGGGCAGAGGTAGATCCATGCGCAGCGGAGCTTCCAGTAGCATCACCAGTAGCATATTTCCCTATATAACTACTATAAGAACCAGGTGTAGCAGCAACTCTTCGCTTAGTGAAAGATCCCACACCCTCAGTAGTAGTCGTTGATGTAGATAAAGCATCAGTTTATTCAAGTGACCGAGATAATGACCTTAATGATCCAGGTTGGCCAGCAACATCCATTCCCGTCCTAGCTTCTCCACCACCTCGCCCATATCCATATCTTGTTCTAGATCCTTATAGTTATAGAGCCAATTTCAGATCCTTCCATTATAGAGTCAATAGCAGCAGCAAAGGCAGAGGCATTACCAGTAGCAACCATTGCTTTAGCAGTCGATGATGCAGTTGATCCAGCTGCTGATATATATGATGTTATTGGTCCAGCCGAAGATCCTGCCCTATAGCTAGCAGCACCAATTGTTGCATATCCACCAGTCGCAGATCGAGTTCCATTGCTAGCAACATACCTAGTAGCATACCTTATAGTAGAGCCAATCGCAGATCACGTTGAATAAGCACCAGTTGAGTCTTTTTATTATGACCTTCGTGATCAAGGAGCATATCTACCCTACCAGCAGCACCAATTTCAGTTCTTATCTCAGCGGATCAAGTTCCAAATCTGGATTCTCCGGTTATAGATCCAAATCGAGAGCCAGAGCTAGTATACGGGGGTAAAGCCTCGGATCCAGCTCCATAACCGACAGCATCCAAGCTATACATGGGGGCAGAGACCGCAGAAGCAAAAGCAACCAAGATGCGAAAGGCAGAGTCACCAATAGCACCCGTAGAGGCAACGGATAAAGCAAGGATTGTAGCAACCACGCCTTTACTGAGCTCAGGTGAAGTTATTGACTTTGAACCAGTTCCCAAGTCTATCATTTCACCATCACCATTAGTCAACCCCGTAACCAATACCTTTCGTGTACAATAAGACATAGTAAAGGTAGAGGCACCAATAGCACCCGTAGAGGCAACGGATAAAGCAAGGATTGTAGCAACCATGCCTTTACTGAGCTCAGGTGAAGTTATTGACTTTGAACCAATTCCCAGGTCTATCATTTCACCATCACCATTAGTCAACCCCGTAACCAGTACCTTTCGGGTACAATAAGACATAGTAAAGGCAAGTTTGAGTGAAAGAGAAAGCAACGGGTGCACTTCACTTTATTATCAAGTCAGGTGATCGGTTGACCATAATAAATAACCTAATAATTCTCTGTCATTCACTCTATCCCCTATCAATTTAGGTGGTTCGTAGCAAGAGCATGGTGCCTATAGGAAGGAGTCCTATCCATCGGGAGTTTCACACCCAACAAAGCAAGCATCCAGGGTTAAGGAGTTCCCAATCCAGTTGATGATTCAAAGTGAGCAGATTAACCCTAAGTTATTGGGGTTTACCCTATTGTTAAAGATTGAGATTTAGCTTCTGCTCGAGCAGATTGAATTCCAAAAGCAGATATGGATTCAATGCCAGTAGAATAAAGGGCTTGGAAAGAGCACCTGCAACATCCTTTCCGGTCCCAATTAGGGATCGAGGCCCAGAGTAATCTTCCCATCGCCGTCGTCTCGCCTAGGGTCCCTTCCAGTTCTAGCTTTCTTACTTGCATTCCTTCCTGTACCAACTCCTTACATCCCTTCATCTCGCCCGGTATCCCTGTTTCGGAAGCCATCACCTCGTCCGGATCCAGATGCAAATCATTCAGTTTACCGAGTTGATGAACTTGATGACCTAGTTGATTGAGTTGATCGAGTCGAGCCTTCACTGCGTTCAGGGAAGGGATAACCCCGCTATTCAAACCCTCGCTCTTTTTCCTTAAAAGGTATAGCTTTAGCCTCTGCGACTTGTGCCTTTGCCTTCACTTCGGGTCGTTTGGATATGGACCTAGGCGAGGGTGTTGGTTCAAGGTCATCCACTCGGTAAACTAGATTTGGGATTGGAATTGGATCCACTATTCAATCTCCATCTCGATCTAGCACGGATGTTGGTGGATCAACAACAATTGGTGTTGCTTGATCAACGACTGGTGAAATTGCTGGTGGTTATGAAAAAGGTGCTTCATCAAATGAGGGATCTTTGGGCGCTCTTCCTTCTAAAATGCACTATTTCCAAGTTCCGAGAACCATGCATACCTCCCAACCATAGAGCGTTGTTCCGATATTTTGACCCTGTTCCGACTGGCCACCCCTTGCATATCCAATACCAAATGAAATGAACCAAGTTTACCCAATTGACCCAGAGCGAGTTTACCAAGTCAAAAAGGCAGCTGATCCACCCGGTTGAGACCAAGTCATAGATCCTTTCTCAGATGGACCCCATTAATAGCGCGAGTAATGCACTGAATGTACCTCCACGATAAAGCATGGCTTCCAGCCGGACCTCATCCATAATCATAATGAAAGACGCTGCACCCGAGGGCTCACCATCATGTTCGAGTAGATTCAGCAGCAGATCCAATTACAGGTGTGGGTTCAATTCCAAGTCCTTTTGGATGTCACCTTCAATTTTATAGGCAGTATACCCTATAGTTTTATAGCCTGTTTCATATCCTAAAGTCACAGGTCCAAATCGAGATGCAGGGGTCATTGTAGTTCCATTTCCCGTTATAGTTCCAACAGATCCCGTTGTTTCAGATCCGAATCCAGTTCGAGTTCAAAGCCGAGTTGGAGTTGGACCAGTCCCCACCAAGCCAAGCCTGTTCGAAAGCCATAACCCCATATAAGTAAGTAACCAGGACCAGTTCATTATGCAAGTGATTCAGTTGTTGACTAAGCAGTTTATTAAGCAGTTGACTCGGCAAGTGATTCAGTTGTCAACTAAGCAGTTTATTAAGCAGTTGACTCAGCAGCAGTACTAATATAGGGAGGAAATGGAAAAACGTATGCTTTTGGCTCTTCATGTTTAGCTCCATACCTACTACTGAGGCCATATCTGCTACTAAGCCCACAATTAATAAGGCTACTAAGCCCCCAATGAATAAGCTCAGGCTTTGCAATTTCCCTCTATCCCATCCGATAAGCAACTCCCATCCAGTAAGTAAGCGACATAAACATAAATGGAGGTAGTAGCATAGGTCTCCACCCGTCCCCGCCTAGAAAAATAAAGTAAAGTGCGTTGTTCGACTTCGGCAATGGCAAGTAAAGGTCCATAGTAAAGCATAGTAAAGGTCCATAAAAGCACGTCCAAGATGCCCGTATAGGATCTGGTTTGATATCCATGTAGAGTCTAAGGGGCAAAGGCAATTTACCCCACAACGAAAGCAGAGGCAAGGGTAGCCAGCTTCAGTACCAGGTGGTGAAGATCCGGTAGGTGATTCAGTTGATTCGGTTGTTTACGCAAGTGATTCAACAGTTTCTTCTTCAGCAGTCAATTCTACAAGTGTTGATTCTGTTGATCCAGTAGATTTTGTTGATCTAGTAACAAAGCTTAGTGCATGCATCAGCGGAGAGAAAATATCCACGTAGACCTTATTGTTCCATAATCCATTGATGTTCTAATATCCCTTGCTTAAGCTAGGAGGGTTGGTATTGGCAAATGGTACAGGTAATAAATACATTGAGATACAGCCCCAGATCGAGATAGAGTTCCTAGGTCCTTAGTAGGATATTCACCCAAAGAAGTTACCGTTCCAGCAACAGCTTTATCAGATCCAAATGTTGATCCTCCGACTTCAGAGCTAGGTGTTGAATCTATTGATCCATAACCACCATCTCGCTAGCCAACATCCCTTCCATATAGAGTTCCATACCCAAAACCAAACCCCAGCATACCCTTGCTTGGTTTCATATCTATACCTCCTATAACTATTACCCCATTCCTATTCGGTGTCTCCCCCAAAGGTGTGTTGGGATGGGTTAATGGGTCTGTGGGAGTGTAGCATAGTGAAAATATGAATAACCTATGTGAGGAATGCAAGGTAGAATGCAGGGATTCAAAGGCAAAGTGTCTAGTTGGGTTTGAAACAAGATAAAGGAGCCAAAGGTCGTAGGGATTACTATAAGGCGTAAATGCTTAGGTAGTTAAGGCAAGTAGGCATTGGATAACTAGGCCAAAGGATTAGGAACAACACTTAGCCATTCGTAGAAAAAAAGAAAGGGACAGGGGCAAAGGCTACAAGTAGAACGTAGACAAAGGCAACAAAGACAGAGGCAGGCGCAAGTGACCCTTAAGACTACATATGCGCTCTCTTTGGGCCAGCTCCATGGGTATAGATTGAATGGCACTCCCTTCCATCCTTAAGAACCTTCTCTTGACTACTTACTAAGGGCTTTTGGGTAGTTATACCAAAAAGTAGAAGGATATCTCTATTTCTCATTATCCCACCCTTATTGCCCAAGAATACATATGGAAAAGCGTTATAGGTGGGAATACATATGGCAAAGCATCTAATAGGAATAAACAAAGGTAGGTAGGCGTAGTTAAGTAGCAGCAGATCGAAATTGATACCCTAAATATAAGCCACCAACACTATTATAGGTGCATTTTACCCAGTTTATCCAATCGAAGTTATTGATCTTGTTTATATACCAGCATCTAAGACAATTCCATTTTGAGATTCATAGCTTCGCCCAGCTCTAGCTTTCCCACCACCACTACCTCGCCTAGCATACCTTCCATCTCGATAAGTAACAACAATTCCAGATGGAGTGCTATAGTCATCATTCCACTCAATATCCTTGCCAATCGCAGATCTAGTTGTTTCATATCCCCCAGGTACATGGGCGAGAGAAGCAGATCCAATTGTAGTTTCACCCATGGCAGAGCCTCTTTATAAACCAATTTACCCCTCGCATCAAGAGCAAAGGGAGCATTCCGAGCATCTGAGTAAGCATCCTTGCCAATTATATACCAATATTGAATTTCAGGAGCAGGAACATATCCAGTTGGAGAGCCCTCTGGGTCATGTGTATCACTCGGCTCTGTCATGTTAAAATATTGTGTAACTGCAAAGAATATTCTTCTCCTCTTTTGTGGATAAAGATAAAATATATTTATTATTGATTAGATCAATCCCCTTTTGTGGATCGATCATGTCGGGCATTGTAAATGACCAAATCCCCTTTTGCGGATTGGTCAAACCCTAATTGTAATAGGCAGAATGAGAAGTCGGCCCTCGGATTAAATAAAGGTGGTTCTAACCACCCAGAATGAGAAGTCGGCCCTGCCAGTGAAAAGACACTTCTATTCACACCTGCCAGATTGTATAAATAAGAGAGGCCAGCGCCTCATCTAGTGCGCAAGTATTGAAGGAAGCTGCAGTTACCAGTTGCCGGAAGAAGGAAGAGAGAGAGAGGCACATCCTTGGGAAAGGAATTTTTGTGTTGGTTCATTGTCTTGGCATTGTATTGGCTATCTATATTACGGAAGTTTTGTTGGGTTTTCTTCCCCATGAGGGTTTCCCAGGATAAATGTTGTGTACTCTTGTGATTGTGTTTCTCTCAGTGATCCTATCTATGCTATTGTTATCTAGTAAATTGAAAGTAACCTAATAATAGCAGAAACTTTAACATGGTATCAGAGCTAAGTTGAAGAGAGCATCTTTCACAGGGAAAAGAAAAACGTCACTGTTGTCGTACATGCAAATTAGGGCTTTTATTGAAGAAGAATTTCAGCCCCAAATCCATCTAGAAAGGTACAACACCCTACCTCAAGGAACATGTTGGCATCCCCAGCACAACTTTTTAGTGGTTAGATCTCCTGGAAAGTGAAACCCTAGTTTTCACAAAGTACCAGAAGTACCAGAAAACCAGAAGCACCAGTCCAGAAATCCACAGATCAAGTTTGAAGGGGTAAAACTTGGATTTTCATAAATCTGACTGTACCAGCATACTCGCCTTAGTCCAATGCATCTTTTGGTGAGTTCAGTTTTCAGATTCCAGAAATTTGTTTTTTCTATTATTTTTATAGCTCGGAGAGCTAGGGTTTCTACTGCAAGAAAGAATGGATACCAACATGAGGGTAGAAGACAGGCTGGAAGGATCTAAAAACTTCAAATCTTGGAAGCATAGGTTGCAAATGATTCTAGACGAGAATGATCTCCTAGAACATTGTACAGTGGGTGTACCAGAACCAGATGAAGAAGAGCAAAAGACCAAGCATAAGAAGAATGAAAAGAAAGCAAAGAGAATCGTGTCAAATTCAGTAAAGGATCACTTGATCCCTCATATTTCCGAACTACACAAAACAAGGCAAATGTATGAAGCACTCAACAGGTTATATGAAAGCAAAGACATTAGCTAGAATCTTTCCTTAAGAAATCAACTTCGTAATACGAAGATGGAAAACTCAAAATTTGTCACATCCTATATTATGAGAGTTTCTCAGATCAGAGATCAGTTTGCAGCGATTGGAGATGTCATTAGTGACAAAGAGCTTGTAACCACAACCCTAAATTGGTTTCCAACATTTTGGATTCCTTTTGTACAAGGAGTGTGTGCAAGAAGCAAGTTACCCAAATTTGATAAGTTATGAGCAGATTACACACACGAACAATCTAAATTTCCAGACCAACAGAAGAGATTAATTGTTGATGAAGAGGAAGATCTTACAGCTCAAAAGAACAAAAGAAGTTCCTTCAGGAAGAACAATAAAGAAGCTAACTCCGTAAGAGTTCCAGATAAGAAGAAAGATGTTTCAAAGATCAAATGCTACAACTGTCAAAAGTTGGGACACTTTTCCTATGACTATCCTCAAGGAAAAGGGAAAAGAAAGTATCAAGCACATGTGGCAAAGGAAGAGGAATCTAAAGAAAGCTTTAGCAGAAATTGAGGGTTATGTACTTTAAGTTGAAGATAATTGATCTAAAGAAAGATAGCTAATGGTGGAGTCCGTGGAGCCTCCCCACACAAAAACAAAAGATAAGTATTCATTTCCAGTATCTTGTTTACTTTAATACTTTATCATTACAAGTTAGATATTTTTGTCAGAATGTTAATTAACCTCGTTTTACTTCCATATCTATGCAGACTTATGAAGGAAGTATCAAAGAAGAGGATGAAGAAAGAGATAAAATATTTATTTCAGAAAGCATAATGTAAGTAAGTTTACAGGTCTCGGAAGAAAGAACTTATGCCGTAACTTGCAGAAGTTAGACAACATGAGAAGGACGTACAATATGGTGACAGTCAGTAAAGACCAGATAATATACAGTATTTGTATAGGAGCAAGAGGCTCCTAAAGAAGCAGAACATAAATGTTCAAGATGAAGAAAAAGATGGATATTCAGATAGAGTTGATAAGATGCAGGTAACTACAGGTTGCTCCAATACCGTTCTTATAGATGCAGAGGGAGCAGGTTGATCCAGTATGAAGTCAGAAAGAAATGTCTGAACTCAAGAAGGCACCCAGGATATTACAGAAAAAGAACTTCAAGGATGATGATTAGAAGCTATTAGTTTGGTGCATGAGGGAGCCATGTCTCCGAGTTCGAAATGGAGGATTGTGATTTGATGCAATTAGGAAAGCAGATGGATGGTGCCCAGATATTTTGATCAAGATGAAAGTTATCCAGTAGATGGATGGTGCCCAGCAAATGGGTAGCATGGTATTATACCATGGAAAGATTTTGGACCACAAGAGATTTTTCAGATCCCAGAGAAAGACCTTCATAGAGAAGTAAAGAGCAATCCCACAAGTAGACCTTCATAGAGAAGGAAAAGAGAAGAGACCTTCGTAGAGAAGGAAGAGACCTTCGTAGAGAAGGGGAATGAGAAATTTGCCAAGGTTGGCCTCTATCCAAGTGTTGAGTTTTGGATACTCTAGGGACATGCTAGAATACCCTCGTAGAGAG
>JASDQU010949207.1:0-31881 GCA_032191745.1 Picea mariana | reverse complement strand
CCAGAACCTCAATGCATACTGGACAGAAAGGAAACCCCACTCAGAAACCGAACCATTGCACGGGTCAAGGTGCAGTGGAAACATTTGGCCTAGATGAGGCTACGTGGGAAATGGAAGATTCCATGAAACAGGCATATCCGTTTTGTTTACTTCTGTACATACACGTCATATTGATAGATAGAACATCTAGGATGATGTTCCTTTAAGGGGGAGGGAGTTGTAACACCCTGTTTCCCCCAGTCTGTAAAAATAACTATAGTGGCCAAGAACTATGGCAAACTCAAATATGTGAATGATTGATTTGACAGACCTTTGTATAAAAGGTCGATGAATGTAAATTATGTTATGAATATGTGTTGCATGACTGATAGGAGGGGGATGTGCTAAAAGAGACCACAATGGCTAATGAGAGGTTGTGGAAGGGACTTGGAATGGTTGTGTTAACTTCCACCGAGCCAGTACTGTACTGGTTTTTACTTTCCCAAAGACCAAAGCAACTCTCTGACCCTGGAATGGATTTCCTGTCAGATTGGCAGGTGGGGAGGCTCATCAAGAGTTAATGAGGGGATGGGGGTGAACCTCCCATCTGTAAAAGATCTCAGACTTGACCACAGACGGAGAAATTATTGCCACACGCAATCTTGCAGAGAAAAAGGCAAGAGAGGAAGTGTGGTAAAGGGTAGAGAGAGAGAGAGAGTGCACGTGACAGGGATCACGGAAGAGAACTGGAGAAAATCTGGAAACACAGGGAGTTATGAACATAGGAGAAGGAGAGTAACCTTCGTCCTGGATTATTTTTTTGTATCAGGAGAAGGATAATAACCTTCATCCTTGACTTTCGTTGAGCTGAAAGTAGGAGACTGAATCTCAAAGCATCATGGTCTAGCTCAGGGGTGGCTAGTGGTAAATCCATTTGGAGTCACCGACCCTACGGTTGGGTGGAAACGAGCACCACTCTCAGCAGTTGCATCACGCTTGGTGGATCTGATAAGTGTTTTATGCCTTGTATTTTGAATTGAATATCATGAATAGATGCTCATGTTTATATGCCCATAATGATTTTTGTGTGGAATGATTACCTGGTGTTTTAGACTAGAAATAATGGATGCAAGTGTATACTTACATGCCATAGTTGGTTTCTGTACAAATGATTAAGTCTAGGGCATGAGTTCACTCCACCAAGAATCATCTTGTTTGCTTGATTCTCGTAATATTCTAGGAAGGCTCCTTGAGAGTACTATTCCCCGGGAATTACCCCATAAACCTTGGAACCGTACCGAACCTTTACCCAGATACTTGACTAAGATCAGGGAAAATTGCCCAAGAACCGTTTGAAGGTTCATGCGATCCGGGTCTAGAAGCCTTATGCAAGAAAGAGTAGCTCTCTAAGGTCTCGGAGTTTTGGGAGTTTGAAGCTCCGAGAGGTTGAATTTTGTGATTCAAGCTCAGAAAGAATAGCGAGTCCAATTATCGAAAGAGAATACCCCATTGTTTGGTAGACGAATGGTCGAAATCCTTTCGGAAATATGCCAGATCTATCAAGACCGATGGATCTAGAGGAGGAGCGCAAGTGTTAACACCTCGACCCTTTCAGCCTTCGCAAGTAGCGATGGGATCCAGGACTGTAGATCCAAGGATCTGATGGAGCTCTATTGGCCGTCAATCTTATACTTTGCATAGGCAGGAGATTGGACTTGACAACGTCCTNGCATATCGGGGTTTAAAGGTTGAAAGAATCTCTTTTCGATTGCAGAAGTCGCAAAGTGCCAAGAATCGAGGGCTCATGCGAACACGTGGTACATCTATTAGGTGGGGACCGTGTGGTTGACAGGTGGTGTAACAATAAGCACCCATAGAAAGGTGGAAGCGGGTGACAGGTGGTGGACACATGTCGCATGGGAAAGAGTCAACCCATTGTTGACTTATCGTGGTTCGGGGTTTCGCAGGATGAATAAGTTGCACCTTGATCACTAAGGTCATGAAACGCCGAGAGTCGAGGTCTCGTGCGACGGGTGGCAGCGACACAACTCGTAAGCAGAGTACAACAAAGGAGACAAGTGGCATGTACGCATCGCTTGGCAGAGTCCACGTAACGCTGACCTCTCGCGTCTCGGGGATTCACAAAGGAGGAGCACGAGGGCTCAACATTCCAACTAGCTAAGTTGCGAGTTGCGAGTAGTGCTAGTGTTTAGCCTAGCCTACGGTTATATGTAGCAGGCGCTAGTGAGGAGGGAGCCATACCCGTATCACATTTCGGGTATCGGCGTTTGGAGAAAGAGGAGTCGAGAGCCTTGAATATCCAACTCATGAGTTGCAAAAGGTGATTGCACTAAGGCCAGGTTGTGGTCGCTTGGAATAGGATAAGGGAAGGGATGCTCTGCACTAGGTCCCGTAGAAATTTGGAGATTCTGTCCCTTGAAGAAAAGACACACACACACAAAAAAAATCTTAGTTGCCGTAGTGGGTGTGTGACAAAAATGTGGCCCCGCCACCTCCACCATTGGTATGTGAGTTGCTTCCTAAGCCAAATCCTACAAATGACATTCAATTGAATATAGATGTTGAAAATATGTTTGGAAGACATAATATGACGGTCCCAATGACAGAGATGTGTAAGATCCCTTCCATAAAAAGGGAAATTTTGAGAATATTACATGTGCCAACCGAGAAGGAGGATCCTCCCATCATTTCGAATACTATGTATCTAGATCAATCAAGAGACAAGAACCCTCCTTTCTATATTTCATTAGGTGTGAATGACCTCTTCTTGAACCACTGCATGCTCGATTCAGGGGCCTCAACAAATGTCATATCATTGAAGGTAATGAAGTAGCTTGGTTTGAAGACAACCTGACCTTATGGCAATGTATGTGGTATTGATTCCAAAAATGTCAAAGTCCTTGAGGTATGTGATGACGTTGAGGTTTTCCTCATTGATTTTCCACATATTAGCATTCTCATGGACATAGTAGTGATCGATGTTCCAGATGCTTGGGGGATGCTTTTATCTAGGAGATGGTCTACTGCTCTTGGGGTTTTCCTTAGCATCGATCTCACCCATGCACACATTCCTATGAGAGATGACACTTTTCAGATACTATACAATCGAGAGAAATATGATAGACACGTGATGGATTATGATGGTCCTAATTATGCTAACAAATGTGATTATGATGTACTCCCACAGACCATTGAGTATGCTCCATCTGAGCTACCTTTTATGTAGGAGGATTCCATATACACACTTCTTCCATGGACAGATCAATAAAAAGACAAACTTGAAAAATAACATGGGAAGGAGCCAGGGTCTGTCCAAATCTTGAATAAGGAAGATGATAAACATGAGGAAATCGCCAAAGATACAGTCCACACAGAGCTTCCATACAATGAGAATACACCTCGCATAAATTTGAATGAAGGAAATATTGTGCTCATGTGGGATAAAAGAAAGGGCGAGCCCATATATGACCAAGAAGGCAACAATTCTTGGCTTGGCCCTTACATCATCAGGAAAAAGTATGACTAAGAAAGGTACTATCTCACAACATTAGACAAGAGAAAGATACTACTACCAGTAGATGGGTCTCTACTCCAACCTCACATCCAGGTCACATGACTTCTTCAAGGCATGTGCCCCATGTAAGTAGGTATTCATCTTGATTCTCTGCATTTCCATCTTGATTTCTCATACTAGTTTATATGCATTTCATTTTCATTTTTCTCTACTTGCATATTAATTTCATGCTTAGTTTAGAATTTATTGAAAAAATGTCAAAATTTTCTTTTTCTAGCTTAGTTGGTTTTGATTATGATCATATGATAACAAGGATGAGTAGGCCATCCTGCATTTGACAGTTTGATGTTTCCTTGCAGGCACAGGTCTACCAGGAGATACTTCGATTCTCATGCACTCTATGGTGAGCACATTTTCCCAAGTAGGAGCGAGTTGTTATCCCCATTTTGTGGATAACTAAGGAGATTATGTCTCGAGGCCCTCAGGTTGGAGATATGGAGTGCTGAGAGACTACATGACCAACAATACCATTTTTGCAGAGATGGAATCCCACTCATCACCACAGATGGTCACAGTTTTGCAGATGGCATCTAGCACATCATCTGGCTTCTGGAAGGCAGTGGGCCTTGCTCCATGAGGTACAAGTCAGTATTATGGTGAACACCATTTCAATATTTAATCTATTTTACTATTTTGTATCTTAGATTGCTCTAGATTTCATGATATATGCTTGGACATTATGCCTTTTTCCTTGCTTCACCTTGGTGGTTGACATTGTTCCCTAATAAGTGGTTTTCCTTGGGGATGGGTTTGCTACTGGGAACTCCCTTAATGAGCCATCATACCATTCCCATCCATACTAACCACTTTCCATCATTGTTCCTCCCTATTTCCTTATCTCTTGGGATTTTAGGGTGTATTGACCCAAGAAGGGGTTGTCCCTCATTCTATGGGAAGAAGGGGCTAAAAGCCTAGAGGGGTTGATGTTGGGTAAAAGATAATCCTTGTATAAACATTCCATATGCTTCACCCAGGGATCACCCAAGAAAGAAATGAAACACTTATATTTGAGTAAAGGGGACCCACAATATAATAAAGAATGCTTAAAGGGTTAGTTGAAGGATAGGAGGTCTCATCACGAACCAACCTATCACGCCCATGAATATCTAGTGGTATGAAATTACCATCATCTGGTCACCAAACCAGGGTAATGGCTCTTAGTTGCATGGCTGAGAGAAAGGGGGTCTCATCACGAGCCAACCTTCTCATTTCCACTAGGTGTTTGTGGGTGACATTTCCATCATCTAGTCACCAGTCTAGGGTAGTGACCTTCAATCCCTACTTATGATATATTGAAAGAAAATACAAAGAAAGAAAGATAAAAGGCGATTGATGGGATTGGAAAAAGTGCATTGTGAACGAAGGTACCACACACCCTCTACAAAGGGACCCGTGAATGAGACACTATGAACCCTTGTATGTCATGAGACTTATTCCCATTGAGTCTTGACCCCAACCTCTTCATCCACTTTATATGGCTTAGAGATGGATATCTAGGAAACACTCCTCGACCCAGGGCAAGATCTACCCAATAGGACACCTCATCAACCTTTCCATATTTAAGCTTGAAAAGTCGCATAGTTTCTTTGAGAAGTTAATTGTTTGATATAGTGATCTTTGATGCACATGCTTAGACATGTTATTTATTGATTGGATTCACTTAGAATGATGTCATGACTTGATATCCTTGGAGGGCATACTCATTTATCTTTGTAGGACCTATTTAATGGACAATTTTGGGAGAAAAACCCTAGCTTGGGCTTCCATGGGGCTACAAGACCACAGGTTGGATGCCAGGGGCCCGCTTCCTAGATGAGAAAGATCAGACTTGGAAGGCCTTGATGATGACTTGGATGACATAGCCCATCCATCACTTTCCAAACGATTTTCCCAGGGAGGGGAAAAACGTCCTCTTTTTGAGCTTGACGTCATGTTTAGGGATATAGGGCATGGTGGTGATGTGCCACTCATTTGACACATGGATGTTTTGAGGAGAAGAGGGTCTTCACCATGATGAGAGTGTTTATATGCTTGACATGTGGCCTTTATAGGCCTACCCATGCTTCTCCAACACCAACAACTTCTTCAAAGTGGAAAAAACGTCCCCTAAAAGGGATACATCCATGTAAAATTAGGGGTTTATTTGTGCAAAAGTGAAATTTTAAATGAATTGTTTAATATTACTTTGTTAAGGGGGCAATATTAGGGTTGTTGACCCCTAATATTGTGGTTTACCCCTTAATTTGTGGACAAGTCACCTTGGTGACATTTGTATAAATAAGAGATAATAAGATCTCATTTTAACATAACCCTCCCTCATTGTGACAAGTATTGGTCTGAAACTTTCGCTACATTTGGCTCTATTAGTCTCTTGTGCACTTGTTTATGGCTATCTTAATGAATGGTTGATGGATGAGTGAGGCACTAGCCTTGGATGATGTTTTTCTATATTTTATGATGGATTATCTTGGCATCTTTATTGATTTTGGTATGGTCTTCTATTCTTTTGCTATCATTCTTTTCAAGTCAATGATTGTTGTGCTAGGAGCTAGGTGGGAAGTATAAGGGCATACATCCCCACCATAGTCTTCATCATTTCATTGCTTCATATTATTGGTTAGACAAGGGTTTTCTAAGAGAAGTATAAGGGCATACACCCTCTTAGCTTAAACCCTAGCTAGAGAAACTTGCCTTGGGAAGTAAAAGGGCTTACACCCCCAAGGAGGTAGCTTCTCTAGCTCTTACTTCATTTGGATCCATTAACCCAATAGTAAAGGCACTAGTCATATTTTTTGCATTGGAGATATAAACTCATTGCCTAGGGAAACACAAATTTTGATCTTTTGAAAGGTTTCTTGCTTGAAGTTTGTTTGCCTCATTGAGAGGAGTCTTCCCCTACTAGGGCGTCCCCTCTCTCCTACTACTCTAATTGTTGTTACAAACTTTAACCTACAACCATTAGGGATGCATAACCCTAGCTACTAACACACTCTTAACTCCTAAAATAATCCTAGAATAACTCTCTAATTTTGCTCACTTACTCTACTAACTAGGGCGCACCTTTTGGTCTAGATCTTGGCACTTTTCCATGGTTAATTTTTTTTCTGGATGCCATTGAATGCTACAGCCATAAGGCTGCAATTTTCTGCAGAAAATACATTGTTATAACAACCTTTATTTAGCCTTAAATGTAATTTTTCAGTCATACTTGATGACCATACTCATTGATAATATTGTTGAATGATCTTATGCTTTACATGCTTATTTGAATGTATTACTTGCTGATATAAATTGTCATCTATTACTGCAAATTAGGGACAACAAGCTTAACTTGCAAGTTATATTTTCTTGTGTCTCGAGCAAGTACAATCATCCAAAGAAGTACTATACCTTTGGGGCAGCAATCACTTGACTTACAAGGAATCTCTTCCCACCTTTCACTCCACTTAGATTTGACCTATAGGGGCTTCACTTCCATCTCTATCCATATTCATCTCATTCCCCCCAGGGTCACTGGGATCGCCTCCCTAGAGTGACCTAGTCACCCTTGAAGTGAGGGACCTACATCGAGGTGACATTGGGTGTAGGATTCCCAAGTTGTAGCACTTTCTTTGTGGTTGGGTCGGGATTTTACCAACCTACAAATTGTGCTATAACAAGTTGTGTGAGCTAACTGTTGTGACTCCATGAATCAAGAATAACCCCCCTTGCTTGGTGGAATTGCAGATATATCTTGCTAATTTTTTTTGATGAAGGAGAGTGGTATTCATCTTTATACCTCTGTCATTGAGTTATAATTTCCCCTCGTGGCATCATCTTCTGGCTAGGGGAAGACCATCTACAAGGATATACAAAAGACATCTGTGCCTATGATTGTGTGGAAAGAGGCTCACCTATCATCAATTGCCAATATATCTTAAATTCTCAGATAAGTGTTTCAATATTTTGTATATGCTATGATAAGTTTCCTGATGCTAAGGAATTTATGTTTTGGTTATATGTAGAATTAGATATTTTGTTCTAGTAGTGAAATTGTTGCTCCATGTCCTTGGTTGATTTTAAAATCTGAAATAAGTCGTGGAAAATATATTCTGTTGATTGTCTTCCGACTGTCTTTATTTTTTTTTTAAAGCTGTTGTAAGTAATTATTTGTATCTCTGAGTAAGAACAAAGTGTTAGTTGGGTATTTGCAACCCATTTGTATGATTATCTCTCATGTATTAGTAGTGAAGACTAAGCTGTTAAAATATTTATAGAGCATCTGAAGATAAGACTGTTTAATTTCTATATTATGAATGTTGCTCAATATAATTATTGAAGTTGTAAATTAGTTATGGGAGGTGACCTATCCCTGGTTCATGGTCAAGTCTTAAGACCTTCATGGAAGGATTAGTTGAATGCTAAATAATCTGTGGAAACATGGGTAAAAGCCTTTAACTTCCAACCAACATGATAATCTAGATAAGGGGGAGTCCTGGAATGAAATACTAACCATAATTTTGGTCTCATAAGTCTAGGCTATCTAGTTTAGAGGATAAGGTATTTAACATGAGAAATGTGTGGAATAAAATGAAATCAATAATTATGTGTCTTGTGTTTAATTTATGCTTTATTAAAACATGGTAAGAATGGAACTCTTGCCCTAATTTACTCTATAAAACCATGTCCAAAGGTAAAGACTTGAAAATGTGGCTTTTTCCTAAATACTAGTAAAGATTTGCATGAATATAGGTGGGAAATAAGTCCTAGTAAAAATATAATTTTCATTGTGGAAAGTTTTATTTCCAAGAGATTTAATTTTCTAGAAAGAAACTCAAATAAAAAAATACATGTCTGTTTATATGTGTGTGTGGTTTCTTGAGAAAAAAGTGCAAGGTAAAAGGAGGATGGTAACTCGTGGTAATTATTCAAAATCACCATTTATTTTCTTAATAAGTCTGAATATCAAGAGGAGAAAGCCTTATATTATAAACCATGTAATTCTATTCTATGCACGTGAGTGAAGAAGCTTGAAATTTCCATTTTTTGGGCTAAGAAATAAATTTTCCAAATTACTAGTTATATGGATTCGTACTGTATAGAGGTTACTCTATAACCCTGGAGAAATGATTGATATTGTATTAAATATTATTTTTCAATGCCTGGGAATCATTTTACCTTTTCCTCAACTCTTTAAAAATATTAAACCCCATCAGGTTATTGGGCACCGGGGAATTGAGAACATAAGGTGTGCATGATGAGTGGTATACCCAGGGGTCGATACAATATAACATTATTAAACCCCACTGGGTTATCAGGTACCGGGAGGTTAAGAATAGAAGGTGCACATGTTGAGTGGTATACCTGGGGGTCGATACATTATACTATTATTAGGACTAGGAGATTGAAATTTGAAGGTGTGCATAAATGTGATATACCCAAGGGCCATACATCATAATAATATTAAATCCACTAGGCTATCGAGCACTATGATATTGATATTTGAAGGTGCATTTGATAAGTGAGATACATGGGGGTCGATACAAGAATAATATAAATTAATATAATAAACCCTGGTGCATTATTAATTAAAATATTATTATTAATTCTTCTATCAGAATATCGGAGCTTGGGAATTGCAAAAATGCATATTTGATATATCAAGGGTAGTTAAATAAAATGTTAACATTAAACCATATCGGGATGTTGGGACCCTAAAGGAAAAACGGAAAGTAAATTCTCGACATTTACCGAGCCAGTGAAATGGATTAAGCAAAGTGTCATTACGTGGAGTGTTAAATTAATAAAGATCAACTAACAATAATGTGGGTTAAATAAATAAAATCCTAAGGCATGATATTTTAATGTAATGTCATTTAAATTAACTTAATAATAAATTATAAGGCGTGGAGAGTGATGATCCACATGTGCCACATGTCAAGCCAGGTGGCGGGTCTAAATTGGGCCACGTGTCCAGGGTGTGAGTTGGACTACTGACATATCACCTATCGAGAGTTTTGTGATGTGGTGGTGTTAGAATGGGCCGATACCCAATAGGCCAATATTGGCATGTCGAGCATCAACATAATGTATGTTAGGTGGTGTTGAGTGAGGACTAGTCGAGGGCCTTGGTGGGTGGATTACCATGTGGGTATCATGTCATTAGCCACGTCAACAACCACATATGCTCCATATGGACCACGTGGGCATGGGAGGGATTTGAAAATAAGGCTTGAAACTTTAGGAGGCCATAAATTTTGATCCAAAGCTTGGATTTGAGCATGGTTACAAACGTTGGAAATCTCTTGACGAGTAGAATATGGTATTTCCCTCGAAAATAGGCTTCGAAATGGATAAGGAAAGACAGAATTTTGATACCCCACCCCTTTAAGAGAACCTAAGGGGCAGGTAGGTTACAGAGTGGTATTAGAGCATGGTTATGGCATTTGGGATGTATAGGCTCAAGAAGTTCAATGGTAACAATAAACCATAAAAGAGATAGTTTAATTTAAAAGAATTTATATAAATTATTAAAAGGAAATAAGATAGATTTTTACCTTTCTTCGATGCTTGAATTTTGAATGACAAAACTAGTACTTTTGGCTGCTTGAATTAAAATTCTGCAAAAAATTATAGTGCTGGTTGTACTCTAATAAATATTGTTGACTGATGCTTGCAGGGGAATGAAATTTCAGTTACAAGATCTGTATGCCAATGAATACCTTACCAAGGAAATGTTTGATAATTATAAAATGCTATTTTGAATGATCAACTAACATTGGTGTTTGTTTTAGCACATAAGGAGTCACAACAAGTAAGAGAAATGGTAACCTATCCTAGGATGGAAGAGACTTCCCATAAAAAAGAAGAAGAGTCAGATGAGAGGAGGATGATGGAAGCTCTTCCAAGCTTAGAAGAAACTGTAAGGATCCTAATGGTTGAGCTTCAAAGTTGTTGATAATGAAAATCTCATCAAAGAGCAAGAAAATCAAACTGAATTAAATGCAACACTGCTACAAAGCCTTTCAAATATTCAAAGACAGTTGCAACATGGACCAACAACTAGTGAAATTGAGAGGATTTAGTCCAAGAAGACACAAATCCCACTAGAAATTCAAAAGCACGGTCCAAGAAAAAACAATACAGGGAAAATCACTTTGAATAAGGCACATCAAGGTGCCAAGAGGCATGCAACCAACATGGATTCATCCATAAAATCCCCGAGTGAGAAGGTAGAGAGATCCGAGTAATTTTCCAGTGACGAGGTCAGTTCAAAGTCCCAAATAAAGAGGAAGAGGAAGAGGTATTCAAAGAGTTCCATACCTGAGGAATTCAAGAAGGACAAGCCAACTACTTTTGATGGAGAAATAAAAAAAGGGGATAAATCAGAGGCATGGTTATTGGGCCTAAAGAAATACTTTAGGGTACATGACTACTCCAAGAAAATGAAGGACGAAGTAGCCATATTTAACTTGAATAGAAAGTCCTCCATTTGGTGGGAGGATCTTAAAAATGTAACATGTATCCATGAGAGAAAGCTAACTTGGAAGAAATTTGAGAAATGCTTCAAGAAAAGGTACCTATCTGAGAGGTACTATGACAGAAAGATAAGGGAGTTTCATGAACTCAAGTTGGGCCAGATCACTATGGAAAATTATGTGAACAAATTTCTTAAGTTGCTGAGGTATGTACCTTACATCACGGATGATAAAGTGAAGATGCAACATTTTATCAATGGGCTACCACAGTATTTCCAGGATCATATTTAATTTGGTGAACCTAAAACACTTGAAGACACCAAAAGAAAGGAAAAGTGTTGCTATGATCAGTCCAAGCATGAGAAAAAGCATATTAAGGCGTGGAAGAAAAAGGATAGGACAAGACTCAAAAAGAAAGGATTCAAATCCTGAATATTTAAGAATTCTGGAAAGAATACCAATTCAAGTTTTCCAACCAAAAGTGCACAACACTAAAATTTTCCCACTCAAAGTGAGAATAAGAATTTTGGACTAGTAGCATAAAAGATTGAAGACCCAAATAAAGGCCCACTAAGATGTTGGGGGTGTGGAGAAGAGAACTTGTTGAGGGACTTCCCTCATAGACAACATAATAATAGAAGGGTCTATAATATCCAACGTACCACTACAATCAATGATGTGGCCAGGAGCATTCCACAAATCTATGCAGTGGTTGATAATCGACAAGAAAATCACCAAGATTTAGTGGTGGAAATAGAAGGTAAACTTGCCAACTGCCCTATTTCGATTTTAATTGACCCTGGATCTAATTTGAGTTACATTTCTCGACAAATTGTTGAAGCACACATTCTACAAAAGGAAAAACATAAGAATTCATGGCTGGTACAACTAGCCACAAGGACCAAAAGGATGGTAACTAAAGTTGTTAAAGCGTGACAATTTAATATGAGTGGGCTTCCCACAAAATAAGTCCTAAATATACTTCCATTGGGGTCATATGTTTTGCTGATTGGAATGGATTGTCTGGATATTCATAAGGCCAAACTAGACCATTATTATAATAAATTAGAGTGTGAAGATGAGGAAGGAAAGAAAAGAACCTTATAGGGAGTGCAAAAACCTATATATGTGAGACATATTTCAACACTACAAGTAAAGAAGTGTTGAAAAAAAGGATGCCCCTTATATGTGATACAAGTGTTAGAGTCAACCGAAGACAATAATCCTAGAATTGAAGATCATTCAATGCTAAGGGAGTACAAAGATGCATTTCCGGAAGAGATACCAGCTTACCTCCCAAGAGGGACATTGATTTCTCAATTGAAATCATGCCAGGAGCAATACCAACGTCTAGAGTACCTTATAGAATGAGCAAACTTGAGTTGGTGGAAATTAAACTACAACTGAAAGAAATGTCAGGGAAATGATACATAAGGCCTAGTGTGTCTCCTTGGGGAGCACCAACCTTATTTGTTAAAAAGAAGGATGGCACACTTAGATTGTGTATTGACTATAAACAATTGAATAGAATGACAATCAAGAATAAGTACCTGCTACCAAGGATCAATGATCTCTTTGATATGCTAAGAGGAGCTACAATATTCTCAAAAATAGACTTGAGGTCCAGATACCATCAAGTAAGAATCAAAGATGAGGAAATCTACAAGAATGCCTTTAGAACAAGATATGGGCAATGTGAGTTCTTGGTGGTGCCATTTGGACTTACAAATGCACCAACCACCTTTATGTGCCTAATGAATAGTATCCTTAGAAAATAATTCAACAAATTCATATTAGTGTTCATTGATGACATCTTGATTTATTCCAAAACCAAGGAGGAGAATGAGGAACATCTCAAATTAGTTCTACAAGTGTTGAGGGAACACAAATTGTATGCCAAATTTAGTAAATGTGATTCTTTCAGAAATAGGTCCATTACTTGGGCCATGTTATTTCCGAGGAGGGAGTAGAAGTGGACCTTGAAAATATTAAAGCCATCATGAATTGGACTACACCAAAATATGTGACATGAGTGAGGTCATTCATGGGCTTGGCTGGGTATTACAGAATATTCATACAAGAGTTCTCAAAGATTGGTCACCCAATCACTTCACTTCAAATAAATTGAGTGAAATTTGTTTGGACAATAGATTGTGAAGTTAGTTTTCGAAAATTAAAGTCTCTTATAACCCATGCACCTATTCTAAATATTGTTGATCCAAATAAATATTTCTTATTATGCACATATGCTTGCAAGGAGGGACTGAGAGGGGTTCTAATGCAATATGGCCATGTAATTGGTTACGAGTCAAGAAAATTGAATGAACATGAGACTCATTATGTGACTCATGAATTAGAGCTCGCTGCCATAGTGCATGCTCTAAAGATGTGGAGACACTATCTGTTGGGGATAAATTTTGTACTCATGACTACCCAAAGTGGGCTGAGATATCTATTTGACCAACCCAAATTGAATCCTAGACAAGTTAGATGGATGGCTCTTATCAGTGAATTTGATTTTGAAATATAACACATTAAAGGTAAGGAGAATCGAGTAGCAAATGCAGTTAGCATAAGTATGCAAATCATTCACATGGATGCCATAAGCACATGTGAATTAGATATCAAGGAAATAATTATAAAAGAAAAAGAAGAAAATGAACACTTCAAGAGTGTAAAAGCATACTTGGAACAAGAGCCAAATGGGCCAAAGTACAATGGATACCAACTGCTAGAGAACAACTTATTGACCTAGAAGGGTAGATTGCTGTCCCTTGTTTAGCTGACTTGAAGAGGCTCATAATGGATGAGATTCATAGAAGCCCATATTCTAGTCATCCCGGATACCGGAAAATGATAACAACCACAATAAATTTGTATTATTGGCAAGGAATGGAAAAGGACATAGCTAAGTATATTTCCAAATGCTTGGAATGTCAACGGGTCATAGTAGAACACAAGCACCCAACATGGTTGTGCCATCCCTTGCCATTTCTAGAATGGAAATGGGAAGTCATATCAATGGAATTTATCACCAGATTGCCAAGGACAAAAAAAAATGATTCAATCATGGTGGTTATGGATAAATTGAGCAAGGCAACTCACTTTATTTTGGTGAAATCTATTTATAAAGCAATTGACATTGCTAAATTTTTTATGAAGTATATTTTCAAGTTGCATGACATTCTAAAGATGATCATATAATATCAGGATGCCAAGTTCACTTCAATTTTTTGGAAAGCTTTGTTCATAGGTTTTGGAACTCAATTAACATTTAACACAACTTACCATCCTAAACTGGTGGAAAAAAAGAAGAGGGTGAACATGGTGTTACAGGACATGCTGAGGATGTATGCAATGCATCAACCCAGGAAGTGGGAAGACTACTTACCCTTAGTAGAATTTTCCTACAACAATGGTTATCAAGAGTAATTAAAGATGATCCATTTTGAGGCATTATATGGTAGAGAGTGTAAAATACTAATCAACTGGGATAATCCGGTAGAATGGATCACTCTTGGAACATACATGTTAAAGGAAAAGGAACTGGAAATATCAAAGATAAAACATAATGTGAAAGTGGCTCAAGATAGGTAGAAAAGTTATGTAGAGAAAAATATAACTCAAAGGGAGTTCAAAGTGGGAGAACATGTGTATCTTTGGATCAAACCTAAGAGAATCTCCCTAAGAATGGGAACTTGTGCCAAGTTGGCACCACAATATTGTGGGCCATTTGACATTCTTGGGAGACTGGGATTGGTAGCCTACATGCTATCCTTACCTCCCCCAATGAAAGCATACAATGTTTTCCATGTATCTTTGCTTAAGAAATATGTTCATGATGCTAATCATGTAATTGATTGGTATGTGATTTAGGTGGAACCCGAGGGAGAATTCCAACTCAATCCTAAATGCATAATACACAGGAAAGAAACCCTTCTTTGGAACTGAGCTATCACACAGGTCAAGGTGTAGTGGAAACATTTTGGAGTAGATGACGCCATTTGGGAGTTAGAGGATGCATGAGAAAGGCATACCCGTTTTGGTTCACTGCTGTAAATAGTATTTACGTTGGTAGGTAGAATACCAAGGATGATGTTCCTTTAAGGGGGAGGGGAATGTAACACCTCATTTTCCCCAATATGTAAATATATGTCTAAATGTCGTTATGAGTCATGGATATTATGGTTAATTTTTTGGTCCATGATGAACAATTAAAATGATAGAATGAATTTTTATGATAATGAAAAGAAATTGCTGATGGGTGGAGTACTTAGACTTAAAATAATGCCATGAGAGGGAAATGGTGAGGAATATTTCCTTGCCAATTTAATATTCAATAAAACCCAAATTTCCCATTTCCCCATAATTTCAGTTAATGAGGGACGCTGGTAGTTGAACTATCAACTTCCCACAATTATGGGAAATAATGGGGGGCTGTACTAGAACTTCCTTGCTTCGAAATCATGGGAAGAAAAGTACCCATCTAGATACTTATGAATTGACCGTGAATTTGGGGAAAAATAGACCCACAAAATGAGAGAGGTTGGAGGGTGGTAGGGGAACCATGAAATTGAGAAGAGAATGTTTAGAAAAACGCTTCTTGTTCATAGAAAAAGAGAGGAAGTCAAGTTCTGGGGTTTTTGAGTGAGAAATAACAAGTAAGAATATCTAAATCAAGTTGAAAAACAGGGCTGCAAATTTTGGGTGTTTAGCTATGTAAGCTAAATGTTGTGATTCCCTGAGTCAAGAACATGCTCCCTTTCCTAGTGGAATTGGAGATATATCTTGCTAATTGATGTTGATGAAGGACCATCTTTATACCTTTATTATTGAGTGAGATTTTTCCCTCATGGAATCATCTTCTGGATAGGGGGTGTCCAACTGCAAGGTAGACAAAAGACACCGATTCCTATGGTTGGGTGGAAAGAGGCTCACCCATCAACAATTTTCAATCTATCTTAAATTATCAGATAAGTGTTTCAGTATTTTGTATATGTCATGATAAGTTTCCCGATGCTATGGAATTTATGTTTTNTAAGAGGCTCACCCATCAACAATTTTCAATCTATCTTAAATTATCAGATAAGTGTTTCAGTATTTTGTATATGTCATGATAAGTTTCCCGATGCTATGGAATTTATGTTTTGGTTATGTGAAGAATTTGATATTTTGTTCTAGTAGTGAAATTGTTTCTCCATGTGTTTGGTTGATTGTAAAATATTAAATAAGTCATGGAAAATATATTATGTTGGTTGTCTTCTAATTGTCTTTATTTTTTCTTTAAGTTGTTGTGAGTAATTATTTGTAACTCTGAGTAAGAACAAAGTGATGGTTAGGTATTTGTAGCTAATTAGTATGATTATATCTCATGTGTTAGTGTGAAGACTAAGTTGTTAAAGTATTCACAGAGCATCTGAATATAAGAATGTTTAATTTCTATATTATGAATGTTGCTCAGTATAATTATTGAAGTTGTAAATCAGTTATGGGAGGTGACCTGTCCCTTGTTCATGGTCAAGTATTAATACCTTCATGGAAGGCTTAGTTGAATGCTAAGTAATCTATGGAAGCATGGGTAAAAGCCTTTAACTTCCAGCCAATATGATAAGCTAGATAAGGGGGAGTCCTGGAATGAAAGATTAACCATAATTTTGGTCTCATAAGTGACCTAGGCTATCGAGTTGAGAGGATAAGGTATTTAATATGAGAAATGTGTGGAATAACATGAAATCAAGATTTATGTGTCTTGTGTTTAATTTATGCTTTATTAAGACATGGTAAGAATGGAATTCTTACCATGATTTACTTAGTAAAACCATGTCTAAAGGTAAAGACTTGAAAATGTGACTTTTTCCTAAATACTAGTAAATATTTGCATGAATATAGGTGGGTAGTAAGTTCTGGTAATTTTTTTTTTTTTTTTTCGTGGAAAGTTTTATTTCGAAGAGATTTAATTTTATTTCCTGAGCAAAATTTGCATGGTGAAAGGAGACTAGTAACTCCTAATAATTATTCAAAATTACCATTTATTTTCTTAATAAGTCTGAATATCAACAACATCTGTGCGCATGAGTGGAGAAGCTCAGAAATTCCTTTTTTCTAGGCTAGGAATTTTTTTTCTCCAAATTACCAGTTTTTTTTTCCTTGGAAAAAATCATAATTCTATTCATCCATAGAGAACCAAATTAAATTTTGTAGGTGCTGAAAGAACATGCCTAATACTTGGGTAAACTGAGAGAAGTGTTAGTATCCATAATTGGTCCAAAGTAAAAAATCACAAAGGATGTATCAAATAAGGAGATGGGAATAAACCCAAATGAAGGCAGAAAAATCCAAGAGGCCTCAAGAAAGCACAACCTATAACACGACAAAAAACATAGATAGAAGAGAACCTGGAGGGACCATGCCAGAGTGACAAAAAACCCTTTCGAGAACATAATCCAAATGGACCACAACAGAGACTGCAAACAGAGGAGGAAAACCAGAATCCGCACGCCTCAGACGAACCTCAAAGCCCTGACCCCAGCAACACAAAATCATCACTGCACGCCCGTGAGATGGACCTCAAAGCTCTGAAACAGACCCCACCATAAAGAAGCATAATACCCAAGCAACCAGTCCACATCACAGACCAGAAGGGGACCCAGGGGATCCTGGACACCAAGACCACTGAGAAGGCCCTGACATTGCATCAAGCCTTGAACAAACCAGCAGAGATGGATTGATGAGGGCCAAACCATCAGAAATCTTCAAGTAAATGCCTCCATACACACTATAGGCTGAAGAGATAGAGGACCATAAACCCGCAGACGACAAAAAAGGATCCAAGTAACGGATCTGAAGAAATAGTCCGAGAAGTAAAGTAGACACAGTGCTTATAAACCTAGATTTGAAGAGAATACCAGATCCATGCCCATAGTAAGCTGCCATGAGACACCCATCAGGAGTATCCAAAAAACTGGACTGCAACTCACCAGATCTAGATCCGAACCCAGATCTAGCCTCCATAGACCAAGCAAGAAAGGGCACGATCGAGTCAGTGAGAAGGTATGAAGAGCAAGACCACGAACACACCAGTCGACTCAACCGAATATAGACCGAGGCCTCAACATTCAAGAGGTCGGATCAAGAAACTTATAATGGAGTCCGCAACAAGACTCGTGACCTCCAAAAAACACGCAGCCAACCAGGAGAAAAAATTGGTCAAGGGGCTCCAAAATAAATAGATCCACCCACTGGAAAGCACATCCAGCTTCCTAAAGTAACATATCCACTCTCAAAACACCAAAGAACCCCCAGCAAGTGGCTACACGAAGCATCGACACCTTCAAAACTACTGAAAAAAATATCCAGCGATCGAAACCAGAGAAAAACCGAGGCTGCCTTTGCCCCACCGCCACCGAGAAGAGGATTGAAGTCACGAAAAATCTACAGAAAGGGAGGGGTGTCTGTGGCTGAGGAAACCCTAGCCGCAGACCCCCTCCATTTTACTCTCCATGTAAAAATTTCTAATCCTCCAAATTACCAATTATATGGATTTGTACTATATAGAGGTTACTTTGTAACACCGGAGAAATGGTTGATAGTGTATATTTATTATTATTTTTCAACGCCTAGGAATCATTTTACCTTTCCCTCAACACTTTAAAATTTTTAAACCCCACCATGTTATCGAGCACCGGGGAATTGAGAACATAAGGTGCGCATGATGAGTGGTGTACCTGGGGAATGATATAATATAGCATTATTAAACCCCACTAGGTTATCGAGTACTGGGAGGCTGAGAATGGAAGGTGCACATGGTGAGTGGTATACCCAGGGGCCGATACATTATAATAGTATTAAAGATGATACATTATAATATTATTACACCGGGAGATTGAAATTTGAAGGTGCGCGTAAATGTGATATATCTGAGGGCCGATACATTATAATATTATTAAATCCATGGGGCTATCGAGCATAGGGAGATTAAAATTTGAAGGTGTTTTTGATAAGTGAGATACTAGGGGTTCGGTACAAGAATAATATAGATTAATATAATAAACGTTGGTGCATTATTTATTCAATTATTATTATTAATTATTCTATGGAATGACGTAGATTGGGAATGGTAAAAATGCATATTTGATATACCCGGGGTGGTTAAATAAAATGTTAACATTACCCCAAAGGAAAAATGGAAAGTAAACTCTCGACATTTACCGGGCTGGTGAAATGGATTAAGAAAAATGTCATTATATGGAGTATTGAATTAATAAGGATTAATTAACAATAATGTGGATTAAATAAATAAAATCTTACGGCGTGGGATTTTAATGTAATGTTGTTTAAATTAACTTAATAAGATTATAAGGTGTGGAGGGTGCTAATCCACATGTGCTACGTGTCAAGCCAGGTGGCGGGTCCAAATTGGTCCACATGTGTAGGGTGCTATACAGACTACTGACATATTTCCTATCGAGAATTTTGTGATGTGGTGGTGTCGGAATGGGCTGATACCCAGTAGGTCGATATCGGCATATTGAGTATGAGTAGAATGTAAGTCAGGAGGTGTTAAGTGTAGAGGAGTCAAGGGCCTCGTTGGGTGGATTACCACGTGGGTGTCGTGTTAATAGCCACGTCAACAAAAATGTATGCACCATATGTACCATGTTGATGCCACGTGGGAATGAGAGGGATTTGGAAATAAGGCCTGAAACTTTAGGAGGCCATGAATTTTGATCCAAAGCTTGAATTTGAGCATGGTTACAGATGTTGGAAAGCTCTTGATGAGCATAAGATGATGGTGCCCTCGAAAAGAGGCTTCGAGATGGATAAGGAAAGGAAAAACTTTGATACCCCACCCCTTTAAGCGAACCTAAGGGGCGGTTAAGTTACAAGTTGTAAAGGGATTTGTTGTACATGCCTAGAACAAGAACAAAAGATAAAGTATGGAACAATGACCTCTTTAGACACTAGATAAGTCAAATTTCATTGGTTGTTACAAATTTTTAGCAGTAAATAGTTATATAACAATAATAAATGATTTGCAACAACAATAATAATTAATGCTAAGAAATACCACAATTGACCATAAAAAGTAAGCATTTAACCAATAGAATATTATCCAATTACTAGATATGATTTATGAACAATTTAAGCCACTTGTAATTAGGTGTATGCAACAAATTAAGACAATTTCCAGTGGCTGTAGCAAACTTTTGTAACATCTACAATAATTATTGTGAGTTTGCTAGAGTTAGGGTTAGTATAATTAGGAGGACACTTCAGAGATTTAGAAAAATGGTTTTAACAACTACCTTCACCACAAGATCGCTTCTAGAGAAATGTCGTTTTCATTCTAGGGCCTATGGAGTCTCAAATTCATATGTACTTGAGTATTGATCTAATTAAAACCAAGATTTAGAGTCTAAACCCTAAGGTGCAAGCACGTTTGGGCCAAAGGCCTTAGACTTTGAGGAAAATGATATCTAGGGAGCAAACACGTTTGGGCCCTAGATATCATTTTCCCCTTCTTGTAGCTTCAATTAGGTCAAGGATCAATTGTCTAGGGATAAAATCCTAAAGTGAAAGCACTTTTGGGATTTAGGCTTCTAACCCTAGCAAGGACGTTTTGCTAACTTGGAAAAATAAAAATTTATGAGGGGAAGAAGCACTTTTGTTCCCCTCTTAGGCTTTCAACAAAACAAGACTTCTTGCAACAAAATAGCAATTTCATCATTTACATTGATAAAATACCATAGAATTGCAAAAAATTACTTACTTTATCCAAGAAACCAAGAGCATAAAACACTAATTGCAGAAATATCCATCCAAAATGAGCAAAATCATCCACAAGAGACTTCCTTCAAGCATAGTGCACAAGAGAAAAGACCAAGAATGGTTGAAATAGCGAACATGCTAGAAGTGTTACCCCACAAAGGTGAGGAGTGATGATAAAAAAAATAAAAGGCTAGCGATAGACTTCTCATATTAGGCTAGCCTAGAAAATTTATCCACCAACATAACATAATATTTAACTCAAGTGGGGCCAACTCCTCATTTGTCCTTTACAAAATACAAAAATGCAAAAAATACATCATAATAGGCCACATGTGTGTGACGTCAAGCCCTCTAGGGCAAGGAGGAGGCCTCCAAAGGCCATGTGGCACCAATCAAGAGTGAAGTGATGGAAAATGATGTAACGCCTCACCCAAGGTAATGCCAATCATCATTAGTACCCCATATGTCCATCAAACCATATCTCCATCAAACCCTAAAATATGACATCATCATCAAATGAGGGCTAACGTCAAAGATCTAAGGTGCTATATCCAGGCTGGAGGGAGTTGCTTCTTGTCTCTCCATGGTGTCTCACTATTTAATACTGCAACATCCATGATCCAGTGAATAATAATCCCTGGGGTACTCTGCCTAGCCTATGGGATTTCAACCCATATGTGTGCCATCATCATTACATATGCTCCAACCAAGCCCATCTATCCATCATCCAATGTTCCAAGGATGTGAGAGATAATGTATGAAGATGGTGAGTCAATGCTCTACATCACACATGCCAAAGTCCTGCAATAAAGGCACAACGTCCTAGGTACAAGCCTAAGATGTCCCTCAAATAACCATGTCAGGGCCATCTGAAACAAATCAAGGTATAAGACAAGGTAAACCAATGTTCATAAGAGATGTTATTACTTAAAACATGCAAAGTAAGCTGTCACTTAAGATGTAATCCATGTGAACAATTTACCTCATTATCCACTTCAATTGTCACACTATCCCAAGACCTCACGTGAGTTGGAAAGTTTAAGTATGGGAGGGCCTTCATCCAACCCTACTAGGTGTGCCAACTTAGACATGAAATAAAATACCCAGGTAGAGGGATAGGTCCTAAGAGAAGCATGAAATTAAAAAACCCTTTAAGAGGAAGTGTGATAGTGATATGGATTAGGGCTTACTTCATGGCTTATGGTGTCAATAAATCCATTTCTATGAGTGCCTTTGTAGAGGGAGCGCTTGCTTCTTGAGATACCCTTTCCTTGATACTTTTTGCATTCTGAACCCATTAATTTTCCTTTTGATACCCAATTATCATTTATAAGTCCCCTTTAAAATGTTTCAAGCTTAATTCCTTCATTTTTTACTAGGATATAGTCCTCTATAATTTGTGCATTCATTCACATCAGGACAAGGGAGATTACCATTAGAGGGGTTAGAGCTCAAGCTAGCCTGATGATTTTATGGTGACCTTATCATTATAGAATAACATATATATATGGAGCAATTGCATTAACCTCTGGGCCTTCAACCCCTTCTTCTCACGAGAGAATGGACCATGACCCATTATTGAAGTTCAATACACTATAAGAGGATCCAAGATGGAAAGTGTTAATTATGGTGGGGAATAGAACATTACCCTTATGAGGGCCCCCCAATACTTTTTCTTTTCCCTAGGTGATGAAAACATGGGACTAGGGCATAGAAGTTTACCACCAAGGTGAAATGAGGAAACTAACACAATTTCCCAAGCTAGTGATCCATTATCTGACTTCAGCCAAAGATCCTCATCGACATGTCCAACAAATTAAGCAAAAAATTTTTCATGAAAGAAGGACTAACATACCTCATGGTGACATTGGATTTCCATCTCCCATACACTGGGTCACTTGGATGTGATGAGCGTTGGTTGACCTGTAGTTGTAAACGTAAATGAGGGGGCCTACTGGTTTTCCATATGTGGACATGTTGATCATCATCATGGTTGGGATCATTGTCTCCATGTCCATGAGACATGATATCCTCTAGTTACCCCTAGGCATGGGAGGATAACATGGCCTTCAAATAAGGGGATATCAAAGTTAAATTGTACCTTGTATTGATATTATGGTAGCCGCAAGAGGTATTAACCTCCGCATGTAACCTCTGACAAGACTAGAATAATCTGGGAAGCAAGAGAAACCATAAAACGTTGGATAATAACCCTAGGAGATAATTCGGCTCAAGAGAATATTTAATATTCAGTTATTAGCTTCCAGAAAGAGAAGTCGGCCCAATAAAGTGAGATAGACTAGTATAAATAGAGGGCACTAGAGCTCATTTGTTATACACACTCTCACAACTGCATAAGACCAGTGGTGCACAAGTTTGGAGAGAAACTGATCCAGATTTTATGAGCAGAATGAAATGAAAACATATTATTATCAAAAGATTATTAACACAGAATAAAATATATACAGTAAATTGGTTTCTATTCAATAAGGAAATAAGCTAAAACTATAAAATGCAGTGGAAAACAAGATTGCTAGAATGGCGTTGACTTTTCTATGAGAAGAGATGTGACAACTGCGCCCATTCACAAGAAGANCCCTAGGAGATGAAGCGCCAAATGTCATGTGGGCCCTGTTTGGTAAAGTTAGTACATCAACTTTCCTGGGACGTAACTTTTACATACGATCTCCGTTTTAGGCGCACGATAGCCCGTCGGAAAGGTCTATCCGAGGAATACACATGTTTTCATCATATTGTAATCTTAATTGTAGTTTGACTGTGGCAAGTCCTAAAAACGTTGTTTAGGGCCTCAAAACGACCCCAGAAGCCAGGGACCTGAAAACTAGGAAAAAATTGCCAAACTGGAACACTGCCAAAATGAGATGGTTGGAATAGGTGGGAGGCCACTGACATCCATCTGGATCAATCCTCCCCCCTTAGGAAGAAATGGTCTCCATTGCGTTGAGTGACCCCATCAAATGACAAAATTTCTGCTAAATTTGTCCTTGGGTGAGCCACTTGCCTTGGTGCAGGAGCTGCCTTGCTTTGACCACTCGATAAAGATGGATCCTTTATTGGTGAGTTTGTCCACAATATGATCATTGGATGCCTGTTGTATGCAGTCGAGGTTTAGATCTGTTGGTGTCAATTGTTTTGTTATCTATGAGGTGTCTAATAATGGTGGGAAATAAGGTTGAAGGAGATCCACATTGAACACTGGGTGAAAGCATAGGAAATGAGGAATGTTGAGCTCAAAAGCATTATCACCCACAACCTTGGTGATGGTGTATGACCCATAAAAAAGTGGGCGAAGCTTCCGATGGGGTCCTGTAAGGCGTTCTTTATGCAAGTGCAACCAAACTTTGTCACCCACCTGAAACTTATGTGGCACCTGGTGTTGATCATGGCGCTGCTTGTACTTGTCATTGAACTTCTGTAGGATATCCTGAACCTATTGGTAGATGTACTGGATCCACTCAATGAACTGGGTGTCTTTTTCAGCTTCAGTTGGAGCAGGAGATGAGTCAGTCGAGGTGACCGCAAGGGGTAGTGCAACATCTATGGGACCCAATGGTTGGAATCCCAACCACACCTGAAAGGGGATGTGGCCGGTTGAGCTATGCATGGCTCGGTTGTAGCTATGATGGACATAGGGAAAACTCTCATCCCATGTGCGAGGGTGCTTGGAATTATGCATGCAGAGGATATGCACTTCGATTTATGACCTCGGTTTGGCCATCTATGTGGGGTTGGAGGGCCATGGATTTGGTGAGATTGGTGTCCAACAGTGACGGGAAGCTCAACCAACATGTGATGAGAAATTGACTTTCTCGATATGAGACAATGGTTTGTGGGATTAAAAAATGCACCCAGATGCGTTCAAAAAAGAGCTTGGCAGTGGCCTCTGCTGTGATGCTCTTCTTGCAAGCGGCCATAATTGCCATCTTAGAAAAGTGATCAAAAACCATAAAAACACAGTCATTTCCCCGCTTGGTGGATGGGAGGCCCGACATGTAGTCCATTGAGATGGATTCCCATGGCTTGTTAGGGGTAGGCAGAGGTGTGTATAGGCCCTATTTATTAGTGGTCTGTTTGGAAATAATAGGGGTAGTGCAGGACCTAATATACTTTTTGACCTCCCGTCAAAGTTTCGGCCAGTAAAAATGTTTCTGCAACATTGTCACTGTCTTTTCGACGTATCCTACCACTCGACTGTAGTGGGCTTCCTAGATCAGTTTCGAGCACTTGCTTGATAGAGCCCAGATATGTCCCAGACAACACAACAACCCATCCTGAAGATGGAAATTAGCGACAATTGCGTTTACGCCCAACATTTGGTAGGTGGTGGCGAAGTTTGGGTCTGTCTCATAGAGTTGGGGCCATCCAAAGGTCTCATGGATGCAAGATTCTAGCACCATGGTGAGTGCCACAAATGGCGGTCTTCTGAGGAAATCAATGACACGATTGGTGCTTCCTGTTTTATATTTGATGTTTAGGTGGAATTGATGCAAGTATGTGGACCAATTCTGATGGCGGTCATTCTACAATTTTCCTTGTGCCTGCATGAACTGCAGTGGCTTATGATCGGTGTGGATGACTGTCTCCTTCCCAAAAATGTAATTTCTCCACTAGCAGCAGGCTTGCATAATGGAGTACATTTCTTTGTCGTAAGTAGGGTACTTACGGACAACGTCTGATAATGTCTCACTATGATAGGCTTGGGATGGCCGTGCTGATTGAGAACGACTCCCACAGCATAGTCTGAAGCATCTGTCTCGATCTCAAAGGGATGCTGTAGGTCCGATAGTGAAAGTACCGGGGTTGAGCACAATAACTGCTTCAACTTATCGAACTCTTGTTGTTGGGACTGACCCCACACAAATTTCACATTACCACCACCCCTGGTTACTGGGTTGAGGGCCCATGCAATATGGGCGAATCCCAACATGAACCTATGGTAGAAATTGGCAAGGCTGAAGAAGCTCCGAAGTTCAGTGAGTGTGGTTGGGGCTAGCTAGTCGCGGATGGCTTGGATCTTGGCTGGATCCACATGTATGCCATACTGATCAATGATGTATCCCAGGTAATGGACCTTGTCCATGCTGAAGGAAAATTTTTCCAAGTTGGCATATAGCTTCTGCTATCGCAAGGTGTGCAAAACCTACTGAATATGCAACAAGTGTTTTGCCCAAGTCTTGCTGTAAATGAGAATGTCATCTAGATACACCACTACAAAAGTATTGGTGAATGGTTGCAAGATATCATCCATCATCCTCATGAAAGTGGCTGAAGAATTTGTCAAACCAAATGTCATGACCAACCATTCAAAAAGACCTTCTTTTGACTTGAAGGTGGTCTTACATACATCTGTTTGTTCTATTGAGACCTGGTGGTAGCTAGGCTTCAGATCAATTTTACTGAAGATTTGGCTCCTGTGAGCTGATCAAGGAGGTCGTTGATTCGGGGAATTGGGTACCGGTTTCTGACTGTGATTTTATTTAGGGCATGGTAAACAATGTAGAGTTGCTAGGTTCCATCTTTCTTCTGTACCAGCACGATTGGGCTCCCACAAGGTGATGAGCTGGGATGAATGTGCCCCTTGTGGAGTAGTTCTTGGATCTATCGCTTGATCTCCTCATTCTTTAACATAGAGTGGCAGTAGATTAGCCCATTGGGAAGCGGTGCACTGGGGGTCAGATCGATGGGGTTCTTGACCTGACAGTGCAAAGTGTACCTCGGTCAGTGAGGATAAATTATCCGAGTATTCTTCCACAACCTTATCCACTTGCTTCTACTGCCTGGAGAGGTCGTCCACGAAGAACCTGGATGTGGCTGCGATATTTCTCTCATTCTGAGAGAGAATCACGAAGAAGATAAACTTGCCCATTTGAGAGATGACCTTTCTACATTTCTTGGTAGAGATAAAGGAAATAACACTAGGTGGGACTGCTTCGGATATCCTGTACAATTTCTTGTTCAAAGTAATAATAACACTGTGAGGCCTAGACTAATATACAACATGGTGTTTCCATAAATATGGTTGGCCCAAAAGAACATTACGAACTTTGAGAGGGGAAAAATCACACAATACCTTGTCTTTGAAGGGATTTATTTTGTATGACAAGTGACATTGTTGGCTGACGCGAATGTCACTTCCTTGGTAGAGCCATCTAATGGTGTAGGGCTGCGGGTGCGACGTTTTTGACAGGGTGAGTTGCTTGACAACCTCTATTGAGATGAGGTTATTCTGGCTACCTCTATCAACGATGAAGTGTATTAGGGTACCCTTCACCCACATTTTGGAATGAAAAAGGCACTCGCCTTCCCTTGGCTCATCTGGTTCACTGGGATGGAGCTTGGTGGTAGCCACGGTAGCACTGGGTTCAACACCAATGATTCATCTCCCCCTTTCTGGTTTTGACTCAAAGTGGAAACTTGCATCTGATTCATAATCTTTCACCTCAGCCACGAGTGACTGCTTTTAGCGACAATCAACAGTGTTATGCCAGGGGATCTTATGGAAGTCAAACCACTTCCCAATATCTTTCTTTCTCTTTCTGGTGTCCTTCTTTGCTTGCACCATGGACTAGTTTTCCTGAGGTGGTCTGTCTTTTCCCTGTCCTTTGTTCTACGGGTTGGGGCCACCCTTTTCTGGATTTTGCTGTGAGGGGTTCCTAGGCCCAAATTGTCGCGTCTTTTGTTTGAGCTTCTGCTCGATTTTGATGACATATCGATAGGTTGTGCATAAGGATGAGATGTCCAAAAACTCCATTTTGGACTGGATGTATCTATGAAAACCACCGTGATACTTGAGCACCAAATTTTTCTCAGAATCCTTGATACCTAGCTTGGTGTGCAAGGTATGGAAGATATTTGTGAAGTCGGGCACTGCTTGGTCTCTTTCCTGCCGCAATGTCGTCCATTTTGTGTACATGTAGTCATAACTTCCAACATGGTAGTATTGTTCTTTAATAGTATCCCTGAAGGATTCCTAGGTGACTATGACTGTTAAAAAACCTAAAAACAGGAATGTCAAAAAACAGGAATTTCAAAAATCCTAAACATCCAAAAACTTAACCCTAGGAGATGAAGCGCCAAAAATCATGTGGGCCCCATTTGGGTAAGTTAGTACAACAACTTCCCGGGGTCGTAACTTTTGCATACGATCTCCGTTTTAGGCGCACGATAGCCTGTTGGAAAGGTATATCCGAGGAATAAACATGTTGCCATCAAAGTAGAAGTTAAATCACAATTTGACTATGGTGAGCCCTAAAAACGTTGTTTAGGGCCTCAAAATGACCCCAAAAGTCAGGGACCCGAAAACTAGGAAAAAACTGCCAAACTGGAAAAATGCCAAAATTATCTAGTTGGAATAGGTGGGAGGCCACCGAAATCCATCTGGATCAATCCTCCCCCCTTAGGAATCAATGGTCTCCATTGCGTTGAGTGCCCCCATCAAATGAGGAAATTTACGCTGAATTTGGCCCCGGGTGAGCCACTTGCCTTGGTGCAGGAGATGCCCTGCTTTGACAACTCAATAAAGATGGATCCTTTGCTGGCGAGTGCCCTTGACCTATTTTTCTACAATATGATCACATGATTCTTATTGTATGCAATCGTGGTTGAGCTCTGTTGGTGTCAGCTGGTCTGCTACCTATGAGGTGTCTAATAATGGTGGGAAATAAGGTCGAACGAGATCCACGTTGAACAATGGGTGCATTCCAAGGAAAGGAGGAATGTTGAGCTCAAAAGAATTATCACCCATAGTGTAACGTTACCAGCCACCAATAGGTCGGGAAACACCACTACTCGGATGCTTCACTTAGCTCCACTAGCTCTGATATGAATCTGTAACGTCCCCAACCACCAATAGGCCAGACAATGCCACTGTGGAACACCCTATCTTCTAAAAACTAACTCTGACATACATATCTATATAACATGAATTTAAAACAATTAACACAGAGTTACTGCTACCATACAGATTCAAATGGAGTTACAGTAATTCAAACATGCAACGAAATACATGATAACATTCAAGAATCACAGACATGCATAACATAAATAATTAAGCATGTAAATGATACTTATCTTTTAACTGGAGTAAAACCACCAACCACGTGCAGATCTTCCATGAACCTCCCAACCTTAGACCACCCTGCTCATCACTCTCAGTAACGAGTCACCCCCGAGCTCGGATTAAACTCCATTGGGAAAGGGATTCCTAGGCTAGGCAAGGTCAATAGGAAAGTCACACAGTTTAAGAGGAAGGATTCTCTCCCAGGAGCCAATTATGCACACTTCTCATAGAATCTCATTCCCCACATGCCTGTCCCACCCCAGGAGTATACACCTTCACTGTCACATAGTCCATCGACTGCTCCACCTCCCTTACCTTGGGCTTCAAAAATAGGGAAAACCGGAATTCTCAGAGATCTGTAGCAGCTACGGGACTCCTTCAAGGAGACTCACCTCCTCAACACTCTCTCTCACCTGGAGAGAGTTTCTCACAGGCCTGACAACCTTCTTCTTCAATCCACAACCACCTCTCTCACCTAGAGAGAGTGTTGCTCATAGGCCTGACAACCTGTTTCTTTGACCACTCTTCCACTCAGTTCCAACAAGGTGAGGACATTAGAAACGGTTCAGTATGTCTCAGGAAAACAAAAGGAAACAACCCAAAATGGTTGAGGTATGAACTCAGATTTGGGCAAGTGCAGGTAGACTGTGTTCACAGGAAAACACACAGGTTGGCTTTTCCCCAGTCTGCGTTTTCAGAGATGTGTGAAGGTGCATAGGTCATCCATAGAGGCCAAAACGGGTAGACAGATGATGGAAGTATGGGCAGAGAATCCCCAACAGGAGATGACTCTTCAGATTTAACTGAATGTGCCTAGGTCGAAACTTGTCTTCCTAGAGCTGCATGTGCTCCATTTAGCATTCATTCCCTTTCCCATGAACTTAGGATAAAAACATATCCCACTCAACAACTTTCGGAATAATAATAATTTATTATTCTCTTGGACTTAAGCCCCTAGAATTAGCCCCTCTTTCCAACCTCTCAACCCGTTCTCCCTTACCTAGCCTAGTGGATCTTAGTCCCCCATCACTCTTTCTTCATGGTAGGTCTACACGCAACAATGTTTTTATATTAATAATATGAATATTTACATGTGCGAAACAGGCCCCTGGCCTTTAACACCTAGGCTCTCCGGCCTACTAACACATAAGTCTACCATCTTATAATTGCTCGACTCACCAGACTACAAAACATGTTTACAACTCATAATACAACTAGGGCTCATCCTTGGGGTATTACAATCCCCTCCCCTTATTTTTGCACCGTCCTTAGTGCAACTCATTTACATAACATCAACAAAATTTTCAAAATATTCAAAAATTTGCGGGTATTCTTCCCGCATAGCATCCTCATGCTCCCATGTCACATCCTTAGGACTGTACCAGGTCCACTGGACCTTTACAAGCCCTATGGCTCGATTCCAGAGCTGTTTGCTATTCTGGTCCAATGTGTGCACCATATGCACTTGCAAGACGCCTTCCTTCTCCACCTAAATCACATTCCAATCAATAACAAGATTAGCATAAGGTATATATTTCTTAAGCAATGAAACATGAAACACATTATGTATAGTCATGGATGTAGGCAATGCAAGCTTATATGCAACTAGTCCAATCCTTTCTAGGATTTCAATTGGCCCACAATATCCGGCTGCCAACTTGGAACAATTTCTCAGCTTCAGGGAACTTCTGTTGGCTTTCACTTTCAAGAAAACATGATCGCCAACTTTAAACTCCCATGTGGGTTCTATTCTTATCAGTATAACTCTTCTACCTGTCTTGGGCAACCTTTAAATTCTGCTTAATATTCAACATTTTCTCTTCCATTTCCTTGAGAAACTCTAGCCCAACTATTACTCTATCAACTGGGTTATCCCAACTTACTAGGGTGTTGCACTTTCTGCCATAAAGTGCTTCAAATGGGATCATCTTCAATGATGCTTGATACCTATTGTTGTAGGTAAATTCTACGAAGTGTAGGTAGTTTTCCCATTGGGATGGTTTGTCCATCACATGCATCCTTAGCATATCTTCTATCACTTGGTTCACCCTCTCTGTCTTCCCATCAGACTCAGGATGATAAGTAGTGCTGAAGTTTAGATTCATTCCTAATCCTTTGAATAATCCCTTCCAAAATTTTGAGGTAAATTTTGGGTCTCTGTCAAACACAATTGTCTTGAGAATCTCGTGCAATCGCTCTACTTCCCTCATATAGATATCGACAACATGAGTTGCGTTGTGATTAGTCTTCAATGGAATAAAATGGGCAGCTTTCGTAATCTTATCCACCACCAACATGATGGAATCATGCTGCTTGCCGGATCTGGGCAATCTTGTGATGAAATCCATTGTCACTACTTGCCACTTCCACTCAGGAATGGACAATGGCTGTAGCAACCCAACTGGGTGCCTATGCTCAACCTTGACCTTCTGGCACTCCATACATCTGGCGACGTATTCTGCAATTTCCTTCTTCATACCTGGCCAAAAGTAATGGCTCTTGATTTCTGCCACTATTTTCTGACATCCAGGGTGCCCAGCATAAGGAACATTATGAATTTATTTCAAAATCATACTTCTCAATCCCTGGGAATTAGGTACATAAATTCTACTTTTGTACATGAGTTTCCCATCGGTTCCCAATTTATAATTTTCCACTTTCTGTGGTGTCTCACATTGTCGTAGCTTTGCTACCAATTCCCTGTACTGCAAATCTGCATTTGCAGCTTCCGAGATTCTTCCTTTAATATCAGTTCGATACATGCTAATGGCCGTAGCATGTAGTTCATGTTGGATATCATGGTGCATGCATTTTTCATGTGGATGGCCTACACATTGAAACATGTAGATTGATAGTCATTGTGTACATCATTGGGGAATCTTAGCTTACTGACGCATGGTTGATATACTTGCTTGGTGCAAGTAATGATGTATGATGGTACACTCATGGATGGTATTTGTTTAGCATATTGATAGATGCACATTGTTTGGCATGTTGGTAGA
>JASDQU010949204.1:9176-20335 GCA_032191745.1 Picea mariana | reverse complement strand
CCAAGTGAGGAGTCTATTCTAGATGAGGAGCCAAAGAAAGGTGGAGACCTTTAGCCAAAGCCTAGTCTTCCAGATTATGTGCCAAATGTGATCTTTTTTCTTCTTGTGGAAGTTATTATGAATCTGATACGCCTCCTTGATTGTGAAAGTACCTTTCATGGAATATCCCTAGTGAAGGATGTCTTTATCTGTGTTGATACAGATTTTCTTGTTTCCCACTGCTTTTAAACAAGGTTGCATATTGAAATTACCCAATAGATGAAGATATTGAGGAAGCACTTTCCAACTACGCCAAGGGGTTTGATGTTTGGTATTAAGTTAGGGATTGGATACTTTGAGGTGTATTAACTATGGAAGGTAGGTATGAAAGGGAATTAGGATTTCCAGAGAGTGTAAGGGAGGTTGTTGCTCCCAGAAATCTATCTAGAACTGGGTGCTTTGTCCATTTCTSACTTCCCAGAAGGTGTGCTTTTGGATGAGTGGGTGATTGCTTCAGGCCGTATTCCAAATATTAGATCCATGGATCTGATCCTTAATACTTATGAGTTCCTCTTTCTATGTATAGGTGGCACATTTGAGCCTCCAGATTCATTCCCAGAGTTCATAAGGATATTTTAGCCATCGCCACCAGATTTTCGCTCCCATAACATTGTTGAGCTTCCCTAGATCATGGAGCCCCAAGCCCCCTAGAGCTCTAGGTTTGCATATTTTATCCCAATGGAACAAGGCCCATGTTTTCCCCTATTTTTGGCCATTCCAGAGGAAGTTTCACTGAATATTTCATATTCTTTTTATGACTATTTCTGAAGATGAGAAAGATGAAAACGTGTAGGCCAGAATGGCTTGAAGCATTGATTTCAGGAGGATGAGCCTCGAAGGGAGATTGAGGGTCCTGAAGGTCTAGGAGATGAGGCAATTAGAGATTGAGAGGATGACAGAATTCCAGGAGGTGTTTCGAGCTACTGAGCCTGTCAGGGATAATCCCAGGTAATTAGACGGAAGGGAGCAATGAGGGATATCAAGGAGTCGGGAAATGTGTTGTTGTATTGTTGTTGGCATGTTGAAAAATAAGAGTTGTGATTTCTCCAAATGAAAAGTGGCGCCAGAGGCATCACTAAAGTATGAGAGAATGGTGTGGAGTTTGGCAGCTTCCATGGCAGCGGGGGTGTTCAGAAGCGATGTATCATCAACAAATTGGATGTGAGAAGCTGTCGGTTGGAGCCCATGAATAGAAATACCTTGCAGGGTTCCATTTGAGATTGATCAAGAAAAATGCCTCCCCAAACCCTCAGCCATGATCACAAAGAGGAAATACGACAGTGGGTCTCCTTGGCGGATACCTCGAGTGGGGGAGAAAGGCCTGGAGGGACCACCATTGACTAAGATGGAGAAAAAGGTTGAGGATGTGAGTTTCATGATCCGGTCTATCTAGTCTATGTTGAACCCAAAGGCTAAAAAGATGGAGTGCATGTATTTCCAGATCAGTTTGTCAAATTATCTAGAGAGGTAAATATTTATGAGAATACCTGGAGTCTGAGTAGTCTTGAGAGAGTGGATGATTTTGTGCACCAAGATTATGATGTCCATGATGTGTTGCCCCTCCACATAACCTAACTATTCCTTGGAGATAATGTGAGGGAGTATGGGTTTGAGCTTGAGGGTTATGACTTTTTGATGATCTTGTAGATGACATTGCCGAGCACAATCGACTGAGATTAATTTGGGTTTGTGACATGCTCTTCTTTAGGAATCAAGGTGAGGAATGGGGCATTAAGAGCTGATAGCACCTACTTTGAGGTTCTGGATTCCTCCACCAGTGCACAAACTTATAATTAAACCATTGACCAACAATAGTGGAATAAATCAGTGGTGAAGCCTTCCGGCCCTGGGGACTTACCTGGGGGTGTTTTCTTGATAGCTTGATCAACCACCTCCTACATGATCGGCCTCATAAGGGATTTATTTTTATCAGGGGTGATAAGGGTCGGGATATGTTAAGTGATTCTTCTAATGGAAGGTGTTCTATCAAAAGGAGGTTCAGAGAGAAGCTCTTTGTAGTAGGTGACTAGCTCGTTTTCAATGCATTCATGGTATAGTAAAGTGTTTCCTAGTGAGTCTTCAAGATTTGTAATTTGGTTGATGTACCATCTGTGTATCTTGGAGCGATTTAAGAAATTTGTGTTTCTTTCCCCATCCTTTATCCATTGGACCCAAGATTTTTTCTTCCAAATAATCTCCTCTTGTTTTTGGTGTTCTGTAAGTTGTTTCTTTAGAGTCGTTTCCTCCTCTAGCAAGGCTTCTGAGTATCCTGAGACAATGGAATCCTATTGAACCTCCTCCAAAAATTGTTCAAGGGATTTTTTTGAAAGGAAAATGTCACCAAATACATTTTTATTCCAATCTTGAAGATGTTGTTTGGAAATTTTCAAACACTGTTGGAATTTATACATTCATGTGCCATGTTCAATTTCTGCATTGGCCCACAATGTACAAGAAAACTACAAGAAGTATGGGTGGCTTAACCATAATTTCTCAAAGTGAAATGGTTTAACCTTTGGTGTTGATGTTGTCTCTACCAAAAGCTTGACTTCCCAGTGATCTAAGCCAGCCTTTGGGTGGATGTCTACCTCAATCAGTGTTCCTTCAAGCATTATGTTTTCTGAATTTAGAAAATGCTTCAAACGACTAGCTATGTGTTGAATCCATGCTCGATTGTTGGTACAGGAAAAGGCGTCTTTCCTTGTCTCAATGTTAATTAGCTTGAGGCTATCTATGAGGTGACGAAACTTGTTACTGTCTTGGTCTGTGTATTTCAGACCCCCTCTTTTTTCCTCTAGGGTGAGGATGATGTTGAAATCTCCTCCCAAGATCCATCATTCTTGTCCTCTTAGTGTGTTGATGTAAGAAATACTATCTATGAAGTGATATTTTCTTGAATGAGCTAAGGGCCATAAGCATTAGTAATGGCGGCTTCTTTTCTAGATCCTATTACTTTGTATTTAGCAGTGAGCATCCCCCTTATTGAATAGGCAAGTTCTAAGATGATTGTGGTCGGATTTGAGAGGATGGATAATCCCCCTATTTCCCCTTTGGAGTCAATGTAGGTGAAGTTATAGTGCCTCCAACATCTTTGGAATGTTTATTCTTCCATGTTTCTTGCACTTTTGGTTTCCTGAAGTAGTAGTATATCAAGATTTTCTGATTTAACAAATTTTCGAAGAATCCTGTGTTTGGATATTACATTGATACTTCTAATATTCCAAATGATTATATTCATCGTATTTAATTGTGAGGAGAGTGAAAAGAGCCTTCTGATAGGCGTTGTATTTTCCCTAAGTTAATCATGAATTTCCCTACCTCTTTCATTAATTGTTGTTCCGACTTGTGCCCCCATCTCTTTCTTTCTTTCTGGTTCCGCTTGGGATCTGGACCTGGCTCCAGGTGTATGCCTATGAGAGAGGTGGCTCGTTTTGTGGATTCAATGAAAACATTGTGAAATTTTATGAGTTTCTCCACTGAGATGGACTGTAGTTCTTTTCAATTGAATTCATTCTCCAACTTATCAAGGTCAATGCCCTCAAGTTCCTTTTCATCTATTTGCATGATGATGCCACCACCATCTTTGTCTAGGATTTTTCCTGGCACTATGTAGGCTTGGGGATTTTGACTTGAGATATGTTCTAAAACTAGCTCACGAGTTTGATTTTACTTACCAGTTCCTTTGTCTGGTTCTATATTTTTGTGGGGTTTTTCCACTTCCTCTGTGTCTGGTAGTTTGTTAAGAGCATCGAAAGAGTTTTGAGTTGGGATCTTCTTGTTTTCTAGTTGCATAGATTTTTTTAATGTGTGCTTCTTGTGTCCCTGGACGTGGCTGAAACCATCTTCCTGTGTTTCCTCTCTTGTTGGTCTAGTTGGTGCATTGAGGGCGAAATCTATGAAGAGATTCCCATGTTCATGAAATTTTTGACATTTGTAAGGGATGTTTTCATAGTCTATGGTCTATTTCCATTCTCCGTCTTGATACTCTATGCTAACAGATCCTGGAAGGGATTTTGAGATGTTCATGTAAACACAGATTCGTGCATAGGAAGTGTATTTTATATGCTTTGTGGATTATGAGTATTTGACATACCTTCCTAGCATGTTTCCAATGCTCGTCAGGATTTCCTCGAGCCAGAAATCCCGCGGAAGGGAGTACATGCATATCCAGACCGGGGCACAAGAAAAAAATTCTTTTTCCGGACATAAACGATCTGTCTACAACCGCAGATATAAACTAGCCAAGTTTTAGAAGTAGGGACCATTTTCAAAAACCCTATGTTTATCCTCCATTATATAGAATATGATTGTGAAGAAGCCTTTCGATCTTAGTTGCATCTCATAGTCACCTTTCAGATTCCACCAGTGCTTGATCCATTTCGAGAGATCCTTCTCTGATGGGCAGATCCCTAAAAAAATTTTGATCAAAGTGTGATCTTTCATAAACTGGGTATGTTCTCCTACCCTTGTATATTTTATTACATATCTTGGTTTTGTTGGTGCTTGYGATATGAATTTACTTGATACCCAATTCTGAGATTCTTTTGGATGCGACGACTAAGATTCCATGTCCATACATTTTTCAGAGCTTTGTTCTTCTTATAGCAGGTGTTCTTTGATGTGTGGAGGTGGTTCAAAAGAGGGTCGTCAGGCCCTGAATCCATCCTTATAGTTTGTTGTGGCATTAATGTATGAGGGTTTTTTAACCCCTCCTTCTAAGGTCATGATGCACGAGCAGGACCAGCCAAGAACATAGGTACAATATTGCACAGATTGGTGTAGAGGAGGGTTTGACACTGCAATGGGTAGAGCATGTAGCCCGCATAAACCCTAGTTCGTAGAAACCCTAGTACAACTCAATCTCTAACCTTCTTTTAGTGATATTTAGTTTTCATATATCAATATAAAAATACTTTACTATCATGTTATTTTTTCAGGAAAATTATGAAAATCCTAGAGGACCCATGAGTTGATATATGAAACATTCTAGTAGGAATATACAAAAAAGTGTACAAGGAGATGGTCAAATAATTGGACATAATTGCATCACAGGAGGAGATATCTCGACAACAACGTGCTTCAAATTCATGTGATCATTGAATTTTTCTATTAGGTACAAATAATTAATTATACATTAAATATTAATTTTCAAATATTCTCTTACAGGAAAGAAAAGAAAATGGAACTCATTGTGCACATAAAACTGAACGACAGGGAAGAAAAGGGTTGATAACAAATTTTGTGAGTAATCGTTATTTCCTTATAACAACTTATGTTTTTTTTTTGCATATTTTAAGTTGTTTTACAATAGCCATMATTGAATATCTTCAAATAGGTGCTAAAATACAAAGAAGAKCCATCYGAAAAATTGATTGACATTGGGTTAATTAAGGGTTGTGAGTATATGTTGGCATATCAAGAATTAATTATCGAATTTGTAAGTATAGTCTATGTTGTTTTACTTCCCACATTTTATAATTAATGAAACAAAAATAATACTTTATATTAAATCTATGATTTATTATGGGGTATAAAACTTCTAGGAAACAAAGTACGGAACTGAGCTAACAAAAGAATTGTTGAAACAAGGCATGATATTTGATTTTGAACATATGTGTATGATTCATGAGTRATTTCTTGCTTTGGAAGTACTCTTTTCAATTTACATTCATGTATATTATTTATTTCAATTTTCATTATTCTCACCAATGTAGATAGACTCATTACATTTATTTTCATGTTTGTAGATGGAACTTCAAGAACAACAAAACAAATGAAACAATCAACAAAACATTCAAAAAAATAACCCAAGGCATGGAAGTAGCTCGAGAACTAACAACAGTTCCGATGAAGAATGATGACCAATATATTTGGATATCAATGCAAGCTGCAATTGTATTATTTTGAAATAATTGTCTGTGAAAATCAAACATTTTTGTTTAATGTAATGGACATAGTGTCCCAATTAAAAGACAAGGTATTACCGATGAGTGTCCCATTTTGTATGACAAGGAACCTATTATTCATATAAGAAAATATGTTTTAATTTATTCTATTGTGTTGTCCAATGTCGTTGTGAAATGTTACATCGTTAATTAAATATAGGGATGACTAAATATTATAATGAAGAGATGAAAAATATGATGATATAAAAAATTAATCCAAACATCATATCCAGATTCACTAATCAAAATATAAGATATATGTAATTGCTTTGATAAATAATGGAATTAAAAAATAATAATAATTTCACTATCACACGTCGATGTTTCTCGGTGTATTTTAATTATTAATCTCATCAATTCATTTAATATTAAAACTCACCAGTGTGTTTAGTATTAAAAATTTGGTCATCGGTGCGTTAATATTATACGAAGCACTGGTACATATGCATTTTTTATACGCACAAATGCTATTGTGTTATTGATAAGAACCAAGTCTTCTTTGTTACTAAAAAGCACCGATGTTTTTGTTGATTAAGGTTGGTTTTCATTGATGTCAACCCATATAATATATACTTATTTTATTTATAATATATAACATAATATATTATGTATTTGATTTTTATGTAATATCTTTAGTATATATTATTATATGGGTTTAGAGAGTGACACATGCATTAGTTATTTAAGAATAATGATGTTTTTTTGAAAAAACCACTTTGGAGACACATTTTAGATCTGAATATTCCTCTAATTAGTTTGTATGAACTCAAAATTAAAAACTAATACAATATAATATAATATGGTAATGATATGAAATGGTGGGTAACAAAAATACATTTTAAAATTATGATATAAAATATTTGATATTTACAATACAATAATATATTTTTTTAAGTAAAAGTTAAAATTAAAATACTAAAAGTTCAAATATCATCTAGATTTACAATGGAAAAATATTTATATCATTTACACATAATATTTAATTATATCATGCGATAAAAAATTTAATAATATTTCATATCAAATATTAAATACTAAAAACATTTAACTTAATAATCAAATTATTAAATCCACTATAGATTTTAAAACATAAAAGAAATAATTAAATAATAAACCATGTATAATATATCACTCTCCACTGTCATTGTTCTCAAAAATATGTTTTGATATAGGGTCATGTCTTAATACCAACCACCAATCCCTATCGAACACATCTAGGTAATAGAACACTTGGTTACAGCGTTTTTCAAAAACATAGGGCTCCTTAGCTTCAACCCACATATTTTTAGAGTTGATACATATCATCCCACTATCACGATCTCCCTTTACATTATTCCGATCAAAGGTGTCCCACCACTTGCACCTAAAAATAACACATTGGAAAGAAGAGAAGTCCACTCGAGTGATCTCTTGTATCTTTCTGATGTAACCTAACTTTCCATGTATGGTGTTTTGATCGTGGTGGCTAGCATGACTAGATAGGTCAAACATGACTTCCACTCTGCAGTCTTCTGTCCCGTGTCCATCATCGACATCATCTGTGTGAAACTGATGTCCATTTGCCCACATAGATGGCAACAAGTGCACCTATAAAATGTGAACAAATAATAGTGTGGATATGTGTCTAATAACCCAAACATTAAAATATAAAATAACATAGATGTACTTAAAATTAAAATGTGCATTACGAAGTTAAAAATTATGTACACAAATATATTATTACCGAGTTTCTACAACCAATCCCTATGATTAGTGCATCATCTTCTTCACGTGGGTAACGAATGGATGCACCATATTTCTCTCTGACTTGGTAAACAACCCAACTATTGGGGCATATCATTGGCATATTTTATTTTAAATGATTAGGATAATGAATCCTTCTACCATTCAACCAACTAAATTCTTTCTTGTCACTTTCCCACTTCCTCCTCTTCTATTCGTACAATGCGACCCACAACTGTGTTGCCTTTGAATTGTAAAGAATGAATTTATTGATGGCATCACTTTTTAAATTCGTTGATGTCTTGATGGCCTAAATTTCTAAATTCACTGATGCATTCATATCCCATAAGTAATCATCCCTACCAACCTATTTTTGATTGTTTCCATTGCCAACTTCTGAAGAAGTACTAGTATTGTTGTAGTCATTCCTAATTGATGAATCTAGACGTAGTGGAAATTGAATAGGTGGTTGACTCAACCATTCTTGGCACGCTTCCTCTCTGAGTTGTTCTCTCATTGCAGCCTTCTCTTGGGTTGACATTGTTGTGGGGTACAACGCAAGATGGTAGGTAGGTCGCTCATCGTCAGAAGAATCATAATTTCAAAAATATTGAACATTAGTACATCGATGATATTAGTAAAAACAATGTTATAATTTGTTTGTTCAAATTAAATTATACGAAACAATTATTACCATCGTCGACCAAGGATTTTGACTGGAAGATGGAATGTCACAATCGGCAGGGTAAAGAAACTGTCCATTTTCATCTACCGACTACTTGCAGTATGTTTCTCCTGATAAGATCTTCTGACGTTTTTTAACCAATACTGGAATATTTTATGCATCTGAACTTGATTGTAAATCAAGATCTTTCAAATTTGGATACATTTTTATTCATATTGACATTGATAAAAAAAAATCAATGAGATAATTGAAACATAAATAAAATAAGTTAAACGTATTGGAAATGGAAAGGGAGAACTCGGTGATGGACTTTGAGAAATATGGAATGGGATGGAATTTGAAGACTTGGCCATTTGATCATATAATAAGGTTTCCTCCCTTCATTTCAACAAAATTAGCAATAATTTTTCCTTTACACATCTAAAATAAATTTCGAGGACCATACCACAGTCTGAGTTTGAATATATTTTTGAAACCATTTTTTAAGAATAACACGACATAAAATGCAAAATGTATATTGAAGTATTGCAAGTCATGTGAATTCATCCTAAAGGATAATTTGAGATGAATATACTATTTTATGTGGAAATAAAAGTTCAAATAACTCTAAAAGCATAACGGCATGCTTATAAACCACAAACGCACTAGTGCACATATTAATAATAAGCACCGGGGCGCTGAAAAATCAACCACACCGTGTTTCTAGATTTTTTTAATAAAAAACAATTATATGTCATCGGTGAGTCAAATAATATGGATTCACCAGTGTATAATCAAATATGGCCAGACCAGTGCATCTTACATAAATGCATTGTCATGTCGAAAAAGTTAAAAAAAAAATGCTATTTTTTTAAATAATAAAAAAAAGAGCGGGAGTCAAGTTTCATAGTTATTTAAATACTAAAAATTTATTCACTATTTCATTATTTTGTAAAATTTTGTAGGGGAGAGACTTGCATGAGAAACATATGGAGGAACACTCTCGAGGAGAATAATACTTTGGAGCCACAATATTATTAAAAATATGAGAATTTGAAGGGTATGGTGATTCACTCTAAACACTTTTCATAAAGTTTTTTTAATATTAAGAAGGTATTCAATATTTTCATTATTTTGCCAAAATTTACAGTAGATAGATTTGGAAGAGAGACATACCAGGGAGCACTGTGGAGCACAAGAATACTTTGTAACAACAAAAATATTCAGAAAATAAGGATCTGAAGGGTCTGATGATTCACTCAAAACCCTACATGCATAAAAAATGAAATAAAATAAATCACATTTACCTTAAACCCTTGTTCTATTTTGCTTACATGAATGCAAAATTTCACCCTAGGGTTTAACTCCCTCTATCACTTCAGAATTAGGGATTTTCGTTTTAGGTATTTTATATCTAATGGGGTTGTTTTCCTATATATATAAGTGTTTAGCATGTGATGCAAATGAACCACTTATTGCATCAGATCCCAAACGTAGTCGACCGTCTACCTTTTAAAAAAAATAAAATTAAACAGTTTCAAATTTGACATTTTTTTTAAAAACATTTTCCACTTTTTCGGTGTGCCTTTTCGACAGAAACGCGCCAGTGCGTTTATGTATAAGGAACACATCGATTAAGCTAGATTAAAATAAAAATAAAAATATGGTGCATAAAAAAATATTACCGATGTTGTCATCTAAACAACACAAAAAATATTGTCAAATAATTTTTTAAATTTTTTAAATTTTTCTTCTCATCCGTGTGTAATATTTCTATTGTTTTTTTTTTTTATGAATGTTTAATTTTTTTTTCTATGTTTTTGTTTTGTAATCTAGTCATTGTGATGCCTCTTATATATATCTAACTGTTGTAATTCACAATATTTAAAAAAAAAAATGTTTGTTGCGTGTTGGTGTATGGAACACACCGGTGCTTTGAATATAAAAAGTGCACCAGATACAACGCTTTTTTTTTTAAGGAAAATTATGTGATTTATTTATAAAATATATTTAATAATTTATGTATCTAATGGTACAGGTTGTATATTGATAAAAATATGAGTGAGAAGAGTTCAAATAAGAAAATTTTTGGTCGAAACTATGATGACACATACGAAAAAACAAAAAATGCATGTTACTTGTAAATTCTATACAAAATTAATATGGTTGAAATATATGTAAGTTTAACTAATATGTATTGGTTATTGTGTGTCATGCAAGGACGCACAATGAGGAAGATCGAAAACCTTATTTTTGATCTAAGTGCAAAAGAGTGTAAAAGCTTGATGGAAAAATTTCAGAGGGATGAATCAGGTGAATGAAAAAATACTATTCAATATGATCTTTTTTTTTGAATTTTCATTAATAATATACTTAGGAATATTAGATAACATGTTTCAAACAATCTATTAATTCACATATTTTTAATGTTCTACAAGAACCAACAACGAGGGAACAAAATTTCATCATATCAAAAACAAATTAATTAATATAGAATATGTAAATGATTATGAATTCATCCTTAGCTCATCTGGAGTGGTGTTGGAGATTAATCAAAGACGAATTTTTTTTTACAAAACTATGAGGGATATAGTCGAATGAACATATAGATGTACTTTCCACTTACATTATAGAAATAAATCCAATGATTCCAAGAACGAGGTTATATTTAAACTACATGAAGCATTTCCAAAGCAATGGTCAATGAGATCTATCAAACTTGTAATAGAAAAAACATACAACAAAAAAAAATAATCATTCAAAAAGAAATATTCCTAAAAACACTTTTA
>JASDQU010949202.1:9305-23946 GCA_032191745.1 Picea mariana | reverse complement strand
CATTGCCAATATCATTTCATACCAATACCATTTCATACCAATGCATAATAAAAACCATTGCCAATGCATACCATACAATGGTAAGGTAATGCATACCATATCATGCATAACACGAATGGTATACCATACCATACAAGGCAATGGTATGGTATGCCATACCATAGCATACCAATGCAGATGCATACCATGGCCAATGCATACCATACCATACAATTGCATACCATTTCTGATGCGGGAGCATCATCATCGTCAATTAATGAAGCAGGTGGAGAACGACTCAACATCCAGCGCAACGCACTAAACTGGTTTGGATTTCAAGAAGGGAGCGTCACTTTAAATTTTGAAAATCATTATAATTAAAGATCTCATGAGGTATTGAATCTTGATCCATTGTATGTTCTCCAAGGGTATTGTATTTGTCTTTAATGTTTGGAGGATGTACACATTTTGAGCGTCGACTCATATGTTGTTTGTGTACTCATTTATTTTAATAAGCCTTAGTGTTAAGATGCTTTAATTATGATATGAAAGCACTAGGATAGTATGTAGGGAAGGCTCGAGAATCCCCCTCATGTATAAATATATGTAATCTATGCCCAAACCAAGTTGTTGTTGAGAGTTGTTAGTAGTTGTGTAAAGAAGAAGCTGAAAGATGCAGAGAGTTGGTGAACTCCTTGGAAATGTAAGTTGAAGAAATATAGAAGAAGATATTTTCTTTCAAGTTCCGAGCTTGCTTGTCTTAGAGTAACAGGATAAATGTTGTGTTAATTATCTTTGTTTTTTATGTGTGTGCATGCATCTAAATGGCTTGTTGAATAAATCCTTARTATTTATTTAAGTTTCAATTGTTTCTCTTTTGAAATATCAGTGCAAGAAGTGCAAAGTGCCCATGCAAGGAGTGCAAAGGTCGAACTGTTATAGGTTCAGAAKCTTGGGAGAGATTGTGTAAGTTTACACAGAGTGAGTGCAAGGAGTGAGCCTATACTCGTAGGAGTATAAAATCTCAGAGAGGAAACTGGTGCAAAGTGTGCACAAAGTCAACACTTTGTTAAGTGTTGGAGAAGCTCATAGGAGAGCTAGTGCAAGAGTGTGCATAGCCTATGCAAGGAGTGCAGAAGACAAGAATGGTCTAAGTGATAGACTGTAAGGGAAGCGCAAAGTGTGTGCAAAGGCTCGATTCATTCAAAATAAAAGTTCAGGAAGGAAGCGCAAGGTGTGCACTAGAGCCTAATTCCTTCAAACGTGAAAAATATTAAGGGAGAGAAAAATATCTTTGTTTCGAGGTGGATGGATGAGATATGTTCGGGAGAATATAAAATCCCTCACAGTCATTGGATCCAGGTAAGAAGCATGATCGTTAAACCCTTGAGTCCTTCATACTTTGTTGCTTCGATAGTTTTCGTGTGTTTGTTGTAAAGGAGGCAAAATCCTCGAAGGCCCGAAGCGTCGAAGTGAATCTACATTATAGATCATAGGGAGAAGTACAAGTTATCAATCCCTAAGTGGTTCGACAATTCTACACTACGCGAAAATTTGGTAGTTGTTTGCACAAAGTAAAAATTATTTGAAGTCCTGAAGTCAATCTGGACCGTTGGTTTCTAGGGACACATGTCCATAGATCAACGAGTATCCGGAAGTCCTACTATTTGGGGGGTTGTGAGTCAAAGTTACTTTGGCGTGAAAAAGGCCCGAAGTCCTGAAGCCCAGAGTAAATCCATGTCGTTCATTATTAGGGACACGTGGACTGTGGTTCCCTACCCTTCGCCACTTTGGCATTTGGTGATTCAGGAAATTATGTGTATTGAAGTCTCGGAACTCCCAAAGCCCAAAGTTCCATAGTAGATCGCAATCGTTGTTTGTTGAGGAAGCATGGATCGTCAATCCTTGAACCTCCATAAATTCTCTAGTTCAGAGTTCAAAGAATTTGAAGAGTTGTGTTGGTTGATCTTCTGAAGCCCTGAGTTCTGAAGCGCTAGTCTGGGAATTCGCCAGTTTAGAATTCGAAAGATTTGGAAGCTCTTACGGTTAGAACTCCCGAAGCCGGAAGTGTTGAAGTGTCATTCCGGGAATTATCCATTTCGACGTTCGGAGGTTTTGGAAGGTGTTGAGGGAAGAACTTGCAAAGCCTGAAGCTACGAAGCACCGAAGTTTTCGCTTTAGAAACTTTAAGCCCCAAGTTTTGTCCTGAGGCCACGTAAAGACTCCGCTAGAGTAAAGAGACCCTTTGAAACCTGAATTTTCATGCAAGTAAGGAATAAAATGCCTGTGGTAAAGGATTTTGAGGGTTCTATGGGGACCTGAGAGCTGCTTCGGCTCCTAGGTAAATCAATCCTAGACCGGGAGGTCATGTGAGCCCCCGTAGGAGTGGAGGGGGTTTTCATCAAGTGGTATCAAAGCAGGAATAAGCTCTGTGAAAAGGAAAATTTAAAATCATGCCACCAAGGAGATGCAGGGACAGACTTGTGGTCAATGCAGCAATGGAAGAAGAAATGAGACAACTTCGTGCGAGGTTGGATGCCATGGAAACAACACAAAGGAGAGCACCAAAGGTTGTTGATGTCAGTGAAGCTGAAAGTGAAGGTTTAGAATAAGTAGAAGAAGTTGTAGGAGAACAAGTAGCAGAGGAGAGACTGTTGAGAGTCGTTTTCAGGCTGGCAGCCAAAGAAAAAATGGAAGTCCAAATGTATGAAGGTAATTTGAATGTGGAAGAACTGATTTACTGAATACGTGCTTTAGACAAGTACTTTGACTATGAGGAGATTAATGATGAGAAGAAGGTAAAGAATGTAGTGACCAGATTGAAGGGATGTGCAGCTTTAGGGTGGGACAAGTTGAAAGCTGATATAAGGAGGAAAGGTAAGACCAAGATTAATAATTGGGATAGAATGGTAGCTAAGCTCAAGGCTAAATTCATACCCAAGGATTATCAATATAGTATGTTCAAAAAGTTGCAGAATATGAGACAGAAGGGTTTGTTGGTGAAGGAGTATACTGACGAGTTTTATAAGTTGAATATAAGGGTAGGACACAAGGAGAATGATGAAGAAAATGTTTCTAGGTATATAAATGGATTGAGATATGAAATCTAGGATGAGATTAGTATGATGACAATGAGGACAGTAGAAGATGATTATCAGGTATCCCTGAAAGTAGAAGAAAAAGTGACAAGGAAGCAAAGTCAGAGGAACAGGGGGAAGAGTCCTAACAAAGGAAGATGAATCACTAGAGAAAATTTCTAGAAATTAAGAGGAGAAGCTAGAGGATTTAACAGTCAGACAAAGAGAGGAGGAAGTTATAGAGGATGACACTCTAAAGGAAGAAATCATTTTCTCAGAGGAAGAGGAAGAGGAAGAGGAGGAGAGTGAAATGTTATGCTTGTGTGAAAAAAGGGCACATTTATTGGGAATGTCCTAAAAGGAAAAATGCAGGAGTTAAGGAAGCTCACATTTATGAGGCGTAGCAGAGGAATGTGGAGATAGATAAAKCATAAGCAGTTGAAGAAGRAAGATCCCTCTTGATGAGGAAAACTCTCGTAAAGCCAGAKAAAGAGGTAAGGGAACCAGTTCATAGAAACAGTCTGTTCAGAAATGCTTGCAATACTAAAGACTGTTAGAGTTTCACAGAAACCTGCACAACAGACCTAGCTAAAGARTACATAAACAAACCTTATCAAGAAAAAGAAGAGAGATACACAATGAAGAATGAGAATCAATGTATATTATGATCTAATCAATGAGTGAGTGATCTTCACTCATATAGGCAATGACATCCTATAATTAGGAATGCATGCATAATAGTGATGGTTTAAGATCATAAAGTCTAAAATACAACTAATCAGTTAAATCCCACTGAACTAGTCTGCCGAAAATAGAAATTTCACCAACACCCCCCTGAACATCACTATGGAGTAAATAATGAGTCTTGACTATCAGGCCATATTATGTACTCATGTACAATGCAACTCATGAACACCGAATAAAAGTGAGGAAAGAGGGAAAACCATGTGGGAATAAACCCCCCCCTCAAAAGATAATGAATCAAAAGAAGAAAATGGCAGCTGCTAGGCAACTATGGTCTTCCCTGCAAGACAATCCTGCAAAGTCTGAAACTTATGCTCAGTGAATATCTTGTTGAATATGTCAGCAGTCTGTTCATAAGAAGGACAGAACTACAAATCAATGATCATGTCATGTACTAAATCTATGATGAAATTCATGTGGACCTCAATGTGTTTGGTTCGTTTTCACTATACTGGATCTCTGCAAAATCTCAATGTACTCTGATTGTCACACCATATGATAGTCGAACAGTGAAACTGGATACCAAGCTCAGTAAGGAAGTGTTGAAGCCAAAGTGTTTGAATGACACAATTGACTACTCCTCTGTACTCGGCCTATGCAAAATATAAATCAATGGTTGATTGCTTCTTACTTGACCAACAAATTGGGCCTAACCCCAAACTGAGAGTGTACCCGGATGTGGACTTGTGATCTGTGCTATCACCAGCCCAATCTGAATATGTGAAGCCTATGAGATCTAATGCACAACCAGCTACATAGTGAATCCCATAACTCATGGTTCTATGAACATATCTGAGGATGCGCTTGGCATCCTTCCAGTTCAGATCATGGGGTTCCTACATCTATCTGGAAACTACTCCTACCGCAGATGAGATATCTGGATGGGTTTTGGGTGATATACAGAATACTCCCCACCAACTGTTGATACAAAATGTTTTCCACTAATGGTGTATCCCCACCATTCTCAAGTCTGATCCCAGATAAAAATGTTGTAGGTGAGGACTTACAGTCTGTTATGTGGAATCTATCCAGAAGATCCCTAAAATACTTAGCCTAAGAAATTTTGATGCCGAAAGAATCCTGAATGATCTCAATACCAAGAAAGAAGTGTAGTGGACCCATGTCCGTCATAGAGAACCTATCATGCAAAATATCTTTGACCAAAGAAATAGTTGAAGCAGAGCTACCAGTGATCAAAAGATGATCAATATAGAGTACTAATATCATCATAGAGTCAGTAGTCCTCAACATGTAAACATTGGAATCAAATTTACATCTAAAAAAATCATGTGAAATCAAGTAAGAATCCATCTTTTCATACCATTCTCTAGGTGCCTTCTTGAGGCCATAGAGAGACTTCTTCAGTCTACATACTAAATATGAGTTATGAATGAACCCATGTGGCTAATCCATGTATATCTCCTCTGAAATTTCACCATGAAGAAAATCATTCTTCACATCCATCTGGTGAACTTCCCATCCTTTGGTTGCTGTAATGGCTAGAGCCAAGCGAATGGAGTCCATATTTGCTACAAGAGAAAAGGTATCATCATAATATATCCCAGGAATCTATTGAATTCCTTTTGAAAATAATATGGCCTTGTACCTGCTCACCTGACCATCTGCTGCTCTCTTGGTCCTGTAGACCCATTTGCATTTGACAAGTTTCCTCCCTGGTGGAAGTGGAACCAGATCCCAAGTCTGATTCTCTAGGAGAGAGTCATGCTCCTCCTACATGGATGCTTCCCATAGTGGATTTCCAAGAGCCTCACTGTAGGTATGTGGATCAAAAGATTGAAATAAAAGGGAATCATTGGTTCAGAAGCTAAAAGTACATGAGAAGGTTCCACATGTTGAGATCGAGTCCTCCTTGAATCCAATGGATCCTCTGCAAGGTTGTCTATTTCCTGATGTGTGGATTGTTCCCACTTGGAAATTTGTTGAAGCTCTGACGTTGTCTCCTCATTTGTTTGTACTACCTGCTCATATGCAAGTACATAATCCTCTAAATTTGTGTATGAATATGTGGCATATGAGTGTGTGGAATCATCATCTCTGATGTCTGGAACTGATGGAAGCACAAGAGTCTCTGCATGTTGCACTGGAGGTGCATGCAAAGGACTCTTCTCAAACTGAACAATGCACTCAATGATGAGATGGTTTGTAGAAGGATCAATCAATTTGTACCCTTTCACATCATCTAGATATCCCACAAAAATGCAAGGTGTGTTATGTGGATCTAAGGCTTTCCTCTTTTCAAAAGGAATATGGGCCCATGCTCTAGATCCAAAGATGTGGAAGTGTGTGACATCTGGTTTGGCACATGTCCAAGCCTCAAAAGGTGTCCTATCCTCAACAGATCTGTGAGGTGCTATGTTCTTTATGTAAGCAACACATTTAAGTGCCTCAGCCCAAAGCTTGGAAGGAAGTGATCTTGCATGAAACATGCAATTGTTCATCTCCTTGAGAGACTTGCTCTTCCTTTCAACAACTCCATTATGTTGTGGAGTGTATGGAACTATGTGCTACAACTGGATACCAGCTTCATGACAAAGATTCTGAACATCTTTGTTGATATACTCCCCCCCATTGTATATACAAATGATATTGATTTTCTTCCCAGTTTGTGTCTCTACTAGAGCTTTGAAGTCTTTGAGATGCTCAAAAACTTGAGACTTTTATCTGAGAAAATAAACCCAAGTATAGTGTGAGTAATAAACAATAAATGTAAGAACACACATTGCTTTGCTTATGGACGGATGTGTAAATGGACCCATGATATCTCTGGGAACAAGATCCAAGGAAGAGGAGGCTCTCCTTGCCTTCCCCTTTTCAAAATTATCTTCAGGATGCTTGCAAAGAATGCATCCTTCGCAAACCCCTTCAGAAAAGTGAATGTTTGGCAAGCCTTTGACCATTCCTTGCTTGGAAAGTTGTTGCATGTACCTAAAGTTTAAATGACCAAATCTCTCATGTCGTACTCTACTACTATCATTATCATGTGTAAGTAGAAAAGAGGAGTCATATTCAGTAAACTTAGTGAACTTATACAACCATGATTTGTGATATATCTCACCAATTGCAATAATGGAATTGTCATGCATGTCAAGTATAGTAATTGAATCTGATGTAAATTCAACATGTTTACATGTTTGAGTGATATGATAAACTGAGATAAGATTTATAGAAAGATTTGGAACATGTAAAACATTCTCACATCTTCCATTAGGAAGTTCCACTCTTCCCTCTCCTACAACTGCTATTGGAGTATCATCCCCCATGAGAATAGGAGGTCTAGAGCATGAACTCAAAGAAGTAAAAACTTCCTCTTTACTTTCCATATGATGTGATGTGCCAGAATTTATAATCCATGAATCAGATGAGGAATTAATTGCAACCAGAGCATGATGATTACCTTTCTTAGGTGCATGGTCTTCTTCCTTATTCTTCTTGGCTCCTTCAGGAATGAAGTCTCCAAGGTTATTCTTCTGAAGTACATGTGTCATAAGATCAATTTTCTTCTTCATGCATGTGGATTCTTCATGATTCGGTTTATTTCAATATGTGCACTGCTTTCCCTTCTTCTTCTTCCCTTTGGAATTTGAAGAATCTTTGAAACCTGAAGAATCCTTGAAGGGTTTGGAATATCCCTCCTTTTTTGGCTCTGGATGTAATAGCTCCTTTCATTTCTGCATTGATTTCTGATTGGATGACCCTTTTCCATCGTGCATGGTGAGTGCATGTGCTTTGGTATCTTTCATGAGGCCCATTTGTATGAGTTTTGTATGCTCTTGTGTGAGAGACTCAATCAACTGATCCATCGTAGGAATTTTCCAATTTGCGCCTAAAATACATCTACCAAAATGGAAATTGGAGATATATACAACATATTCTGGTCCTAGCTTGGCCAAGATTGTTAGAATAAGTTGTTTCTCTTGTGTATACTTTTCAATACCACATTCACCCAAACTCAATAGAAAAGATTTAAATTTAGTAAAAAAATCTTGTATATTATCAAAACTTTTAGGGTCTAAGGTATTCAACTCTACCTCAAGCATATGACCTCGCATAGTATCCTACTTTACATAGAGTCCTTCCAAGGTGGTCCAGATCTTGTTTGGAGTCTTTCATGTGGCAACCTGAAACCATAAATTAGTGGATATTAACTCAATAAGTAGTCATGTGGTCTCATCCTTACGATTTTCCCATCTGGTCTTCTCAAGCGCTGATGTAGGTTTTGTTTATGTCGCCATTGTCAAATTATACAGTCCTTTTATTTTGAGTTGGAATGCGGCGTTCAGCTTCCATTAAAAATAGTTGTACGGTGTGAGTATTATCAATATACTTTATTGAAGAATTTTCATCACCTCCATCCTGCTATTGATTCTGAAAAATATCATGAAATCCCAGATCGTGGATACCAAGATATGACTAGTGGTGCTATGGCAACTATATATATGATAAAACAACTATATATCCTAAAATATGGTGTGTGTTTTGACAATTTTTTGTGATAATTAGAATCCCTATGTTATACATCTCTGGTAAAAATTTCAGCCCAACCCAGATCGCGGATTTTGAGATATCACAATTTTACTACAAAAAACCAATTTTTGGAGGGTTGTTGAATCGTCGCACCCTAGAGAAGGATAGACTATGATGATGGTAAATCGTCGCACCCTAGTGAAGGACACAGTGCGATGATTTTGAAAAAATGAATCGTCGCACCCCAGATGAATAACACAGTGCGACGACATCGCACCTTGGTTGTGTATAGGTTGCGACGATTCCAATCATCGCACCTTTCGATAAGGATAGGCCATGACGATTGCGGAAACTAGGTTTACTCAAGGACTCTTTCACTCTTCTATGGATTGTCTGGGTTGCTCCAAGCATCTCAGCTCTAATACCATGTCATTGTTTCATGGAAACCTGCACAGGAGACCTAGATAAAGTATACACAAACAAAGCTTATCAAGAAAAGGAAGAGAGATACACAATGAAGAATGAGAATCAATGTCTATTATGATCTAATAAATAAGTGAGTGATCTTCAATCATATAGGAAATGACATCCTATAATTAGGAATGCATGCATAGCATTGATGGTCTAAGATTAGAAATTCTAAAATAGAACTAGTCAGTTAACTCCCACTGAACTAGTGTGTTGAAAATAGAAATTTCTCCAACAAAGACAGAATATGAAAGGTGATCATAGAAAGTGGAAGATCTAATAATTTGGTATCCATAGACATGGTGGAAAAACTAAATTTGGATACGACAACACATCTGAATCCGTATAGGGTGTCGTGGTTGCAGAAAGGACATCAAGTCATGGTAAGTAGACAGTGTAAGGTTGAGTTTAAAATAGGTTGTTATAGGGATGAAGTTTTATGTGATGTCATACCCATGGATGTTTGTCATGTTTTGTTGGGGATACCGTGGAAATATGATAGGAATCTCATACATGATGGGAGGAAGAATACTTATACACTTGATAAAAATGGGTGTAATCATATGTTGTTTCCAATAGAAGATAAAGGAGTCAAAAAGGAGGCTAGTCCTAGTATACTTCTCATAAGTGGGAAGGATCTCTTGAGAGAAGTCAAGAAAAAACAAGAAATATAGTTTGTTGTTATAGGTAATTCAAGAGTCACCCTTACAAACACTTCTAAGAATGATTTTCCTGTAAAATTTCAGGAGTTATTGGATGAGTCTGTTGATATTGTGGTGGATGAGTTACCTTATACTTTACCGCCTATCAAAAGTATCAGTCACCATATTGACCTTATTATGGGAGCAAGTTTTCTGAACAAAGCAACATACAGATTGACCTCTCAGGAGAATGAATAGGTCAAGGATCAGATCCAAGAGTTCTTGGATAAGGGTCTTGGATAAGGGATTGATCAGAGAACACTTGAGCCCGTGTGCAGTACCAACTGTGTTGAGTCTAGAGCCATAAACAAGATAACCATTAGGTATAGATTTACTTTACCCACAATGGATGATTTGATGGACTGTTTGAGTGGAGATAGTTATTTTTCCAATATATACTTGAAGAGTGGTTACCATCATATAAGAATGAGAGAGGGAGATGAATGGAAAACAAAATTCAAAACAAATGAAGGATTGTATGAGTGGATTGTTATGTCATTTGGCTTAACAAATGCACCAAGTACATTCATGAGGTTAATGAATAAAGTACTCAAAGATTTTATTGGGAATTTTGTGATTGTGTATTTGGATGATATTCTAGTTTTCAGTAAGACTGAAGAGGAGCATTTAAGACATTTGAAGATGGTGTTGATAAGGTTGCAGTGAGAAAATTTGAAGAAATGTTATTTTATGAAGACAGAACTTGTGTACTTGGGATTTGTAATCTCTTCAAATGAATTGAATATAGACTTGGAAAAGGTGAGGGCTATAAGAAAGTGGCCTTCTCCAAGAAGTGTGTTTGAGGTAATAATTTTTCATGGGTTAGCGAGTTTTTACAGAAATTTCATTATAAATTCCAGCAATATTTGCGCACCCATTCTAGATACTATAAATAATGAGTGTGGTTATTTTGACTAGACAAAAGAAGCTAACAAAGGATTTAGAGTGTTGAAAGAAAAGATAATAGAACAACTTGTTTTAGTTCTGTCATACTTTAAGAAGACTTTTCGAGTTAAGTGTGATGCAAGTGGAGTGGCCATTGGCGCAGTCTTGAGTCAGGATGATAAGCATGTTGCTTATTTCAGTGAGAAGTTGAATGATGCTAAGAATAAGTATTCAACATATGAGAAGGAATTTTTTACTATAATTCAAGCTTTGAAAAAGTGGAGACATTATCTCATGCCGAAGGAGTTTATTCTATATATTGACAATCATGATTTGCATTTCATAACCAGACAAGAGAAATTGAACCAGAGATATGCCAAATGGGTAGAATTCATGCAAAATTTTACTTTTGTCATCAAGCATATTAATGGGAGTACTAACAAAGTTGCAGATTCTTTGAGCATGAGATGTTTGATCTTGTAGGAATTCCAAGTGGAGACTTTGGGATTTTAACACCTTAAGGAGATGTACCAAGAAGTCCCATATTTCAAGGAAGCTTACAAAACATGTGAAAATACTTTGTTGAGGGATAGACATCAATGGATGGAGTATATGATCCAGAAAGGACTGTTATTCAAAGGAAGTTGATTATGTATCCCAAGATTCTCAATGAGAGAGAATTTTTTGAAGGATAAACATAGTGGAGGATTGGTTGGACACTTCGGCCATGATAAAACATATGCGCAGTTGAGTTATTTATACTATTGGCCAGGTATGAGGTATAATGTGAAGAAGTTCATGGATAGTTGCAGAATTTTCCAGTATGTTCAAGGAAAGCAGTAGAACACTGGATTGTATCAACCATTTTCTATTCTAGACAGGTTGTGGGATGCTATGAGTATGGATTTTGTTCTAGGATTGCCAAGAACCCAGAGGGGAAATGATTCGATCTTTGTGGTGGTTGACAGATTCTCAAAAATGGCACATTTTATACCATGTCACAAAACCAGTGATGTTACCCACATAGTGAATCTGTTTTTCAAGGAGATTGTGAGATTGCATGGGTTACTAAGGAGTATAGTATCAGACAAAGATACCAAATTCGTGGGACACTTTTGGAGGACTTTGTGGAAACGTTTGGGAACAAATTTTTCTTTAGTTCAACATATCACCCTCAGACAGATGGACAGATTGAGGTAGTGAATCTAAGATTTGGGAATCTTCTAAGGAGTTTGGTAACTGAACATAACAGTGAGTGGGATCAAGTTTTTCCTCAACCAAAGTTTGCATATAATGACTCACCAAACATAAGTACTGGTAAYATTCCATTACAGATAGTATATGGAATGCATCCAAGAGGAATTTCATAATTCAGAGATTTGGGACAAACCGAATTTCGAAGTGCAGGAGTAGAGGATTTTGCTGCAGAGATGCAAAAGTTGCATGATCAAATCAAAAGACAATTACAGGATAGCARCGAGAGATACAAGAACAGAGTAGACCAGAAAATAAAAGAGGTGAATTTTTAGATCGAAGATCAAGTCTTGGAACACCTGATTAAGGAAATATTTTCAAGAGGGAAATATAATAAGTTAAATATGAAGAAGATAGGCCATTGTAAAATCCCCAGAAAATTTGCTACAAATTCTTATGAGACCGAACTGCCATAAGACATTGGAATTTCACCAATATTAAATGTAGCAGACTTGTACCCTTACAAGATGGATGACACAGAAGGGACATATGATCAACAAGAGATTCAATGGAAGTGATAGATGCCCATAGAAGAGAAGCCTCATATAGAAAATATTTTATATCGGAGAGTTGGTAAGAAAACCAGGAGGAAAGTTTACTATGAATATCTAGTTAAGTGGGAGAATCATCCAACATAAGACGTCAGTCAGATAATTGAACTGATATCTAGAAGTATGGAAGGATAGTGGAGGAGCTCATGAATAGGAGTCCATGAAAAAAAAAATTCCATAGGAGTATGACGCAGGAGCATCACCGTTGTCAATTAATGAGGTAGGTGGAGGACGACTCAGCATCCAGTGCAATGCACTAAACTAGTTTGGATTTCGAGGAGGGCGCACCACTTTAAATTTTGAAAATAATTGTAATTAAAGATCTCATAAGGTCTTGAAGCTTGAGCCATTGTGTGTTCTCCAAGGGGATTGTATTTGTCTTTAATGTTTGGAGGATATACACATTTTGASCGTCGAATGTTTGGAGGTTGTAACACTCATTTATTGTAATAAGCCTTAGTGGTAGGATGCTTTAATTATGATATGAAAGCACTAGGATAGTCTGGAGGGAAGGCTCGAGAAGACCCCTCATGTATAAATAGATGTAATCTATGCCAAAATGAGGTTGTTGTTTAGAGTTGTTAGTAGTTTTGTAAAGAAGAAGCTGAAAGCTRCAGAGAGCTGTTGAAATCCTTGTAAATGTAAGCTGAAGAAATATAGAAGAAGATATTTTCTTTCAAGTTCTGAGCTTGCTTTTCTCATGGGAGATCCACATCTCAAATTTATGTACGCACATAAAAGGATGGAAWTACATGCTGACATAGCTCATCGCTAAGTGAAGATAGATAATCTTCACATCATGGCAAAGAGATATCCACCACATTGTTTTTCATCCCTCAAAAAATAACAAATCCTGAGTTAGGATTGTTCACACAAAACTTCCATATATAAGGAAATCCCAAGGTACCAACATCACAATAATAATCCACGAATCAAAAACACGTCCAATACATTACAGTTCCCTATTAGAAGTCATTGCCCAAAAAACCTTGTCAAAGTTGCAGAGCACCCAGCAAGTGTGGTCTTCATAGTGTTCCTTCCAATTGTTTTCTACTGGTCATCCACGTAACTCTCCCACCCACACTGTAGGGCACCAAGATCTTCACAAATGACCCGAGATTAAACCCATACCATCCAAACCACAACAAAAAGGTTCCCAATACCACCTACGTGGCATTGTGGCCCCTAATCTCATTGGGCTTACCCTCATGGTCATATCAACCAATCCTCAAACCCTCAATAAGCTCCCCCCATAAGTCGGCTATCCCTCCAACCATGTAGATGACCTCATTGTCAGCAAAGTCTTTCTATGCTAACAATGTAAATTGTATTGTAACTGTTTCTTGGTCAAACTATTTTGACTTTCAACTAGTTACTTTTAAAATAAATATTTGGTTAAAGTTTTTCAATAGTTGTTAAATAAATATATATTAAACTAAATATTTAGAAATTATGAAACAAATTTTCAAATTTCCAATATTACATTCCAATTTTATGATTGGTTAAAAAGACTGATATGACTAATTTTATTTGGTTTGAGAGTTAATTGTCATAAATGTGTTGCTAAGTACCTAATTGTGTGTCAAGAAATTGAACTATGATAATTTTGCTAAGCAAAAAGTAAGACAACTATGTCAAATGGGATAAGTATGCACTTTGAATCATGTTTGAAAAATAAACCTTCCAGAAATGTGCATAATCGGAATAGARCATAAACAACTACAAAATCCAATCACATAAAGAACACCGGAGAATTCCAAACACGGGAYTTTATTAATAGTTGGAAACTCAAATTACATTGTGGTCTAGACTCTACATTGTTAGGTCTGACCATGCTCAACAAAAGAAGCAAACTGCATCATGTAATACATGCAAATACAATGCCTAGAGCATAGATAAAATAAAATAATTTACAATCTCAAAAACTCTGCTAGCCAGAAAGTTAGCTTGACTTGTAGGGACAATAAACAAGATTTCCCCATACTTTGTCGATAAAATCCATATGAAGGGGATCCAAAGCATGAAATGGCACCATACAAAATTGTGCATAACACCAAGAAATTTCATAATAGACATCCTAGATAATAAACTCAGGAATTTAATTCAATCCAGGAGATGTCTTTGATTTGAGTGGACATTTGAAAAAACTAGGCGAGCTAAGTTCCCTAACATCCCAAAAGGCACCATACAAAATTGTGCATAACACCTGAAAAATTAAAAGTTGATAATAGATATCCGAAATAATAAATTGGACTCTTTAATTCAGTCCTAGAGACGTTGTTGATTTGAGCATACCTTGGAAAAACTAAATGAGATAAGTTCCCCAAATCCCCAAATGGCACCATACAAAATTGTGCATAACACTTGAAAATTCAATCTCAGATCAAATAAGATATGATCAGGGGTGATTTTAAGAACCCCCCTAAATTTATATATATATATATATATATATATATATATATATATATATATATATATATATATATATATATAATAA